>CAKKXW010000009.1:0-173891 GCA_920937365.1 Sphaerophoria rueppellii | reverse complement strand
TCATCTTTGGCCCGTGTGCATTGAAGGGGAATGGCGAAGAAGATACAACAGCGAACTTTACGTTAATTCCCGGTCGGAGGGTCGGAGACAAAACGGAGCCCTAGGGCACACCAGCATTTATATTGTGGGTTTCAGACTTGAATCCGTCCAATACAACTTGTATTAAACGGTTCGAAAGAAAGTTTCTAATCCAACGAAGAAGGGATTCATCGATACCGAAGGCACGCATTTTCGATAAAAGAGCAAGATTCTAGACTTTATCAAATGCCTTTGAAATATCAAGTGCAACAATCTTACTTTCTCCAAAACGATGTAAGGATTTTTTCAACTGTTCGGTGAGATAAACCATCAAATCACCAGTGGACCCGTTGCTGTGTAAGCCGTACTGTCGGTCATTAAGAAGCTTTCGGTCTTCGAGATATCAGCTCAAGATGATAGTTTATCAGCGTTTCCATGACCTTAGAGAGAAGGGTAGTAAGTGCAATCGGACGATAATTGGAGGGACAAATGTTATTTTCCAACTGCTCGGAACGAGCCCAGAAGTGTAGGATATATTGAAAAGCTTACGCAAGGGTTTTGCTAGCGTGGAAGAACACCTCTTCAGAATAATAGCGGGGATACCATCCGGACCAGCGGATTTATGTATGTTGAGATGATTTAGGAATCTCGCCACAGCACGAGTGCAAAAGAAGTCCTATGGAATCATTTACGTGCTCAAGAGCGGGCGGAGTCATGACACTCTCTGGCAGCGAAGAGTTGGTGGCGAACTGCCTAGCAAAAAGGTTAGCTTTCGCGAGAGAGCTAACAACTGGAGTGTCATTTTCAACGAGCGTAGGGACCGAGGAAGATGAAGAGTTTTTCATACTTTTTACAAATTGCAGTATTTTTTGCCTTAATTTTTTGTCATGTTAAAATTTGGTCCGACGAATATTGGCATTGCAAGCCTTCCTGGCGATGTGTAATAACGCTTTTACATAGTTCCAGAAATGTTCCGGCACAATTTAGCTGTCGGAACAATCTGAGATGCAAAAGACAAAATTATCGCATAGCGTTATTTGATTTTTTGCTTTTTACAGCATGAAATCGCGATGTGTTAACCTGCGTTTGACATTTCAACTCAAATAGACAAGGTGATGCACTGTCATGCGACTTCTTTAATATCATATTGGAACGAATAGTACAGAAGTCCCACGTCAACACTAGAGGCAATATCTTCCAGAAGTCTGTGCAACTACTCGCGTACGCTGATGACATTGATATCATTGAAGGAACGCAGTGTGATGTCAACAGAGCTTTTGCAAGTACACAGACAGAGGATGAAAAAATGGGTCAATGACGTCAAAACAAAGTAAAGGGTTTTTCAATAGGGACGAAAGTTTTCCTAAATAAAACAAAAATGATTTTTTTTTTATTTATTTATTTATTTCATCAAACGGATCTTATAAAAAAAACTTACAAATTCCTTACGATTACTAGATAGGTTAATAATTTGTAAATAAATACTTAATTACCACGCAGGTTACAAAGAAAATATAACAAATGTTGTTTAAATAATTCTCTATTATCACAATTAAAGAAATCAATTTGATTTATCACAGAATAAGATTCTCTTAAACATCTTGTAAGAGGCTCATTTAGCCCATAATTCGTTCTATGAAACGGTACAAAAAATAAACATCTATTACGCAAATCTCTCGAAGGAACATAGAATTTAACCATAGATAACAAGAAGGGACAATTGATATTATAAGATAATAGATCTCTGATGAAGATAATGGCAAAATATTTACGACGATCTGACAGCTTTGGTAAGCCGATAAGTAGGCGTCTTGAATCATACGAGGGCATTCGGACTTTAAATCATCGGCAAACAGTAGTTTTGAGAAAATCGGATTTGGAGTGAATATCATTAATTAAATTAAAAACAAAAGTGGTCCCAAGTGCTTCCTTGAAGGACTCGGAGGAAACAAGAATTGGTGAGACTTCAAATTGTTTAAAAACGTATTGGATACGATTACATAAATATGATGAAGCCACTTCAAAATGCTAGAGTGGAAACCTAAACATTTTAACTTTTGCACAAAACGTAGTGGTTGACAGAAATCAATTTGATTTATCACAGAATAAGATTCTCTTAAACATCTTGTAAGAGGCTCATTTAGCCATAATTCGTTCTATGAAACGGTACAAAAATAAACATCTATTACGCAAATCTCTCGAAGGAACATAGAATTTAACCATAGATAACAAGAAGGGACAATTGATATTATAAGATAATAGATCTCTGATGAAGATAATGGCAAAATATTTACGACGATCTGACAGCTTTGGTAAGCCGATAAGTAGGCGTCTTGAATCATACGAGGCATTCGGACTTTTAAATCATCGGCAAACAGTAGTTTTTGAGAAAATCGGATTTGGAGTGGAATATCATTAATTAAAATTAAAAACAAAAGTGGTCCCAAGTGGCTTCCTTGAAGGACTCCGGAGGAAACAAGAATTTGGTGAGACTTCAAATTGTTTATAAGAACGTATTGGATACGATTACATAAATATGATTGAAGCCACTTCAAAATGCTAGAGTGGAAACCTAAACATTTTAACTTTTGCACCAAAACGTAGTGGTTGACTCGATCGAAGGCTTTTGCGAAGTCAGTGTAGATAACAT
Organism: Sphaerophoria rueppellii; assembly: GCA_920937365.1. Taxonomy (NCBI): domain Eukaryota; kingdom Metazoa; phylum Arthropoda; class Insecta; order Diptera; family Syrphidae; genus Sphaerophoria; species Sphaerophoria rueppellii. Next base: position 171,223 of record CAKKXW010000009.1, on the reverse strand, counting down.
CACATTGTGACCCATCTTCAAAACAGCTAACGATATGATTGCTTAAAATCATAAGATTTGTAGAGGTTAATTTACCATGGACAAATCCGCGCTGATATGGTGAAAAAATTTCTTTTAAAAGAAAGGATAGTTTTTTGTAGATGACTTTTTCAAATAATTTTGGAATGAATGAGAGTTTACAGATCGGGCGGTAGTTTGAAACATCTTGTTTAGGTCCAGATTTATGAATAGGAATAATAAAAGAAATTTTCCAATCGTTTAAAAATTCACCTTTATTGAGAGAATGGTTAAATAGATTTGTTAGTGGTATGCAGAGAGAATTTGCGCACTGTTTTAAAACATAGGCGGATATTTTGTCAGGACCTGGTTGCTTCTCAAGACCCAAACTACTCAAGGCATCAAATACATCTGAAACATTTAAATTCAAATTTCCAATATTTAAGGAACTATTACTAAATCCATCGACAGAAGAGACCGGAATGTCACTCGTCGTGTAAACCGACTGAAAAAAAAACAGCAAAGTAATTGCAGATTGTGAGAACGTCAGTGGAACTTTCATGATTGTAAAACATTTGATTAGGAATGCCATTAGATTTCCTTTTTACATTTATATTTTATGATTATGGATATCAATGAAATTCTTTATTCCTGGGGAAGTACATTTTGATGCCATTATGTATGGAACTCGATTTCTTTTGCATGGCCACCACGGGCACCTTGCAGAAGTCCAGACGCTGAACTCCATTTTCGACGGTTTTCAAGCATAAATCGTCGCTGGCTTGTTGGCATAAACCACAGATTTGACGTAGCCCCACAGGAAATAGTCTAACGGCGTTAAATCGCATGAACGAGGCGGCCAATTCACAGTTCCATTTCTGGAGATAATGCGCACATCGAACTTCGTTCTCAATAATTCGATTGTTTGGCCCGCTGTGTGACATGTGGCACCGTCCTGTTGAAACCACATATCGTCCAAGTTCATATCATCCAATTAGTTCCAAAAATAATCGGTTAGCATTGAGCGGTAGCGATTCCCATTCACAGTAACGTGCCGCTCTTGATCATCACGGAAGAAGTACGGCCCAATGACACCACCAGCATGTATACCGCACCAAACAGTGATTTTTTCGGGATGTAATGGTGCCTCGTGAAGCACATGTGGATTGCTGCATGACCAATTACGCATATTTTGCTTATTGACGAAGCCATCCAGCCAGAAATGAGCCTCATCGCTGAAGATGATTTTTCGATGAAAATCCGGATCATTTTCAAGTTGTTGCTCAGCCCAATTCACGAACATACGACGCTTCTGGTAATCAAGCGGCTTCAGTTCTTGTGTCAATTTGATCTTGTAAGGATGTAGGCCAAGATCTTTTCACGAAATTCGCCACAACGACGTCACAGAGATGCCGAACGCTTGACAACGACGTGTGAGAGACTGATTTGGGTCTTCCGCAATTGATGCGCTAGCGGCAGCAATATTCTCGACACTACGGGCACTTCTTTGTCTCACTGGCACGGGGACATTTTGTACTGAGCCTGTGGATTCAAATTTTTCCACTAGACGCTCAATTGTTGATCTGGCAGGACGATTATGGTCGTCATAAATTGTACGTAGCGCTCTTAAAGTGTTGACCACTGACTCCGAATTTCGGTTGTAAATTTTAATAATTTCGACTCGTTGTTGAATTCCATGATGAAATGGAAAACCTTACTGAAGAGAAATGTCAAGAGAGCGGGCAAAAAATATGGCGTCGTTTGCTGTCGTTATCGGTCTACTTTTGTAGCGTCCCTATTGAAAAACCCTTTATATGCTGTCATCGAGAAAGGACACCCAACATCGACGGACGTCTTGGACAAAACATCACCATAGACGCATATAATTTTGAGGTAGTTAGGGACTTTGATAACCTTGGCTCCGTTATCAACACGGACAACGACATCAGCGCCGAGATGAGACCAAGAATAACTCTTGATAATCGCTGCATCTTCGGGCTAAGAAGGCAATTGAGTAGTAAAGCCCTCTCCCGAACAACCAAGGTGACGCTCTATAAGACACTCATCATCCCTGTCTTGTTATATGGTGCAGAAGCATGAACCCTGTAAAAAAACTGATGAGAACACAATAGGCCGGTTCGAGAGAAAAGTTCTACGGAAGATTAACGGTGCTATACTTGTAAGATCAAATATCTGATCCACCTACGGTAGAATAGCCTTCTCTAAACCCCTCCTGTAATTGATTATAAATTTATAAAAAAAAATCCCCCATAGTTCGATGCATTATTAGGATCACCTTTCTTAAATATTAGGAAGACTATTGCCTTCTGAAACACCTCTGGTACCTTTGCTTCTTTATACCATGTTTATACAATTTAAGCATTCAAGTACGTTTTCAAGAAAAAGTCCTGTACTCGTGCTGGATTGGATCTTCGCGTGGTGCTTTATTTTGTTTTGCTTTTCGCAAAAATTTAAAAAGTTGACTGGTAGGTCCAAGTTTTCGTCAAAGAACTGTGAAACTGCATACATAAGTTCAACTTGTGGTCCCTCAGGATGCAGCATCGTTCGAAAATGGTTTTGGAGAGTGTTAACATCAACTCGGGTGCCAACTCTGTATGCGTCTACATTGAGTTTTCTGGCAATGGTCCAAAAGTCTTTACTACTGGAAACCTCGGCTTTATCGCTCCCCATTCCATTAAAATATATATGTAGGTAAGGTAACTTGTTTTCTTGGATTCACAAATTGTTTTGTAATAAAAATACGCTTCAATACACACTTGTGTCGTTATTCCTGTGTTCAGTGCTCTAAGCAAGTTGAGATCTCCAAGCGATTTTTTTTTCTGTTTTGAAGCATTCTTCAAACTAAGAACTAAGGTTGCTTTCTAACTAGCATTTTGTTGCTGGTTTTTGTTAGCGTTATGTTTAATTATACTAATCAGGAAGCTAGTAGCTAGGAGCTAGGATATAAGAAAGCATGTTTCCTGCATTGTGACACATTCATCTAGTATTGGCGACCCAATTATCCTTCCAAATAACTTTTGGTTTAAGAAAAATTAAGTACTTATTTCCAAGAAGTATGTATTTAAAAACCTACAAACAAGTTATGCTTCTCTTTTCTGTGGTATAGAGACTTTTATTCGTCTCTAAACATATTAAGATATTCAAACTTCTAAAGTGTTACTTCTGGTATATTTTTATCGTTTTTTAATCCGCACGACATACAATATCAATGAATATAAGATTTGAATATCAAAACTACTGTAGTCAAAATCAGAGATGATATAAGGTAAGGAGATGGGAAACTAAGCTGTCAAAATGACAGATGCCTACAAACGTTTTTACCAATACTATCACAGTTTGGACCATAGTTTCTTTGAAAGTATGCGTGGTTTTACCAATACTTTCACAGTTTGGACCATAGTTTTTGTGAAAGTATGCGTGTTTTTACACAGTTTTTGTTTTTTTATTATTCATGTACAAGGAAAGAAAATAAAATGAAAGAAAATGAAAATTGCGGGATCTAGGGAGTGAAACGTAAGTCAGTTTCCCATCTTGTTACTTATTTAATCTTTGGTCAAAATCTTTGCAGAAGTTTTTGGTCACAGCCAATACCACCACCAACGAAGACCTTATCGACAATTTCCGTAGTTTTGACAGCTGACACGCTGACAAATCCGATTATATTATGTTTTCTAACTCATTTGTGTGTTCCTCTTTTGCTCAAGATTTATTTCCTTCCTTGCTGTGGCTGGTAGTTTCTCTATTTACCTTCAATATATATACACACCTATATACAGGGCGACTTGCATGTCGGTGACTAAAAACTAGAGCTAGTTGAAGTGTGTCAATGGTTTGTATTTTTTGAGTATTCATTTATCCATTTTGAATCAAATTAGTACACAAAACCTCCTCTTCTCAAAACGGAGCAAATAGAACCCATCTTAAAGCTCTTGCTTTTTATCACGACTTGTGCTTAACACCCTATTCTGTATAATGCAAGGAAAGCTTTTTTTGTTGTGGTAAATCTGAGGATGCGGATGACGATAACGAGGACCAAGAAAAAAGAAAAACGCATCTCAAAATTAAGATACTTAGAGGATTTAATCATCTTTCAAAAAAAAAAATGTTCAAAAAGCGAGAAGGATATTTCTCTATGGTCTGCAACGTTCCAAGCAATAATAATGTATAGAAGCTTACAAAAATAATCAGCCCCCTATAGAGTTGCATATTTTTTTTAGTGTGTGCTTTCTATACAATTTTACTGGGCAGGAGTTGTTGATATCATTTCGTTGGCTACAACTACAATGCATTCCCAGCAACATGTAATTAATCCGATCTGATTCATATATTGATATGATCTGAGTGAGTTGACATCGTATCCGTTGTTGGTTGTTGCTGTTTGCTCATGTAACAACCAGCTTCTCTTGAATATGAAACGTTATACTCATATACAATAGCTTTTCCCTTTTTTCTGACTGTCGACCTGTCTTTTATCCACTCGGTCGGTTGATAATAATTTGTACTTACATACGTACTGTACATACATATTTTTATAGATGACTAGCCGACCAGCCAGTCGGACGTTGTACCCGCTCTAGAGAAACTTTTAGTGATAACTTCGGTCGTGTAATACGGCACATAGCAGATACAATTTTCTAAGATTGTCTTACTTTTGCCAATATGAAATTTGTGGGGAATGTTTTCTCAGTAACTGAGAATCTGCCGGTTCCGTTGCAAAGTCGTGGTAGATTTATTTTTCAAAGAAGAATGATAGGTAAGCCAATTTTCAATGTGAGAACGTTCGATAGCATGCCTGTCAAATCAAGCGATAGATACGATGGATTAATATATTTTACATCGTACTGGAACCACAGTCAGTGCTGAGGATATACACTTTTCCATATCCCCAGTTTTGATTGTAGAGCAGTTATTCATTGTTTATAGTTAGACAGAAAAATTATAAAAAAAAATAAATTTTAATTATATTACATATACAATACATACATATGCATGGAGGTATTAGAAGAAATATAGGATACGTTTTATCCTGATAAAATGTGCGGTTAAACTAATTTTGCAAAGAGCAAAAGATTGATACACTGCACAGGTATTGATAGTTAAGGGTGGCGCAATAGCTCTTGAAGAGCCAAGACCTAAGTGATTTACTCTCATCAACAATTCATCAATTTTCATGACAGATTGATGAGCTTGGAAGTTTTGTCAGTTTTCCGCAAGAGGCAGTGTCCGTTAAAGATGAAAGAAAATCAAATAGGCTACTTTTTGTTCCGGTCATCGCGGGTAACACCAACAGCTATTTGTCATAAATTAGAATAACCAGCACCACTATTGTCACCAAGTCCACCCAATTATTGGCATACGCAGACGATGGGTAGCTGCTCAAAGCCAACAGAATCTACTTTAGCTTTCAAGTAGGCTCTTTAAGTCAAAAAATGTTACCATTTATTCGAAATTGCTACTGTTTAAGACGATAGTCTTACCAGTACTCACTGATGGTTTCGAGATAAGAGTGCTTAGCCAAAAGTTCTCTGAACTCTTAGCCGCGTTCGACAGAAAAGTCTTACGGAGAATAGATGGCCCCGTTTGTGAGGAAGAACGATTCCGGAGATGATATACGATACCACGAGCTGTATGAAATCTACCAAAGAGCAAACATGATGACAAAAATTAAGCTTGATAGACTCCGATGTACACCTAGCTCATGTGATCGAAGAGGAACCGGCCCGGAAAGTCCCTTGCAGTACAATTCATAGTAGGATAAAGCGCGGCAGATCAAATTTGCGCTGGAAGAATGGCGTAGACTAGGATTATATTTTAACTTAACTAAAAAAAAATAATAATTTTTATGTACTCCTCAATAAAACTTAAAAAATCAAAAAGTACAATTCGATACACTTTTAATTTTGATTTCGATACAATGCTTAAGAGTGTTCCGGACCAAAACTGCGTTTTTTCAAATGGTATTGTGAAGCGATTAAATGTCGTGTTGAAATGATTAAGATGTCATTGTGCAGACAAAAACTGTTCCTAAAAAACTATTGGAGCATAATTTCAATTTATTAATTTGTTACTCAGTAGTAAAGCTCAAAAACTCCAAAATGGCCAAAAATCGTACTTTTTCAAAGAAAATTCCATTCAAATAAAAACATTTTTCGCTAACATTTCTTAATGAGCATAAAATTCGACATTTGAAACTGTATAACTATTGGAGAAAAAAATTAACTTTTTAAACAAAAAAGAATTAAAAATCTATGAATAAAATTTTGTATTTTTGATAAGCAATTTTTCTTATGATGCGATATTTATTTTTTTTTAAATCTCTTCATTTATTTAGCCGTACTTGTGCTCAACACAGCAATCAAAAAATTTTGGAAAAAAACTTTGATCAAACACATTTTATTTCAAAATTAAGAGATAGCAAAATCTGCCTAAATTTGAAAATTCAAATCAGTAACGGCTGACGGAAGTCACGATTCTCATAGGAAGGCGATTCTTACTAAGAGAGAGAGAATCGCCTTCCTATGAGAATCGTGACTTCCGCCAGCCGTTACTGATTTGAAATTTACAAATTTAGGCAGATTTTGCTATCCCTTAATTTTGAAATAAAATGTGTTTGATCAATGTTTTTTTCAAAATGTTTTGATTGCTGTGTTCAGAACAAGTACGTGCTAAATAATTGAAGAGATTAAAAAAAAATAAATATCGCATCGTAAGAAAAATTGCTTTTCAAAAATACAAATTTTATTCATAGTTTTTTTAATACTTTTTTGATTGAAAAGTTAATTTTTTCTCCAATAGTTATACAGTTTTAAATGTCGAATGTTATGCTCATAAAGAAATGTTAGTGAAAGATGTTTTTATTTTGATGGAATTCTCTTTGAAAAAGTACGATTTTTGGCCATTTTGGAGTTTTTGAGCCTTTACTACCGAGTAATGAAGTACTAAATTGAAATTGTGCTCCAACAGTTTTTTAGAGAAACAGTTTTTGGCTACACAACGACACCTCAATTATTTCAATACGACATTTAATTGCTTCACAATACCATTTGAAAAAAACGCAGTTTTGGTCCGGAACACTCTTAAGGGATAGCAAAATCTGCCTAAATTTGAAAATTCAAAATCAGTAACGGCTGGCGGGGAAGTCACGATTTCTCATAGGAAGGCGATTCACTCTCTCTTAGTAAGATGCATTTAGTTCAAAATTTGTCGTCTGCAGTTAGGTGGCGCTTTTGAAGCAGTAAGAATTTTCAGTTTCAGTCCGGAACACTCTTTAAAAAAGATTTTTCAATCCCTGTCCACTTGTTCGAAGTGCTACCGTTCCCGTGCTCTATAATAATTATCTCTAGGTCCCCTAGACGATGAATTAAGGGGCGATATGTTCGCTGTTTAGGGCTTACTTCTTAAGAGTGTTCCGGACCAAAACTTGGGTTTTTTGCAAATGGTATTGTGAAGCGATTAAATGTCGTGTTGAAATGATTAAGATGTCATTGTGCAGATAAAAACTGTTCCTAAAAAACTATTGGAGCATAATTTCAATTTATAATTCGTTACTCAGGCTCAAAAACTCCAAAATGGCCAAAAATCGTACTTTTTCAAAGAAAATTCCATTCAAATAAAAACATTTTTCGCTAACATTTCTTAATGAGCATAAAATTCGACATTTAAACTGTATAACTATTGGAGAAAAAATTAACTTTCTAAACAAAAAAGAATTAAAAAACTATAAATAAATTTTGTATTTTTGATAAGCAATTTTTCTTATGATGCGATATTTATTTTTTTTAATCTCTTCATTTATTCAGCACGTACTTTTTCTCAACACAGCAATCAAAACGTTTTGAAAAAAACTTTGATCAAACACATTTTATTTCAAAATTAAGGGATAGCAAAATCTGCCTAAATTTGAAAATTCAAATCAGTAACGGCTGGCGGAAGTCACGATTTTCATAGGAAGGCGATTCTCTCTCTCTTAGTAAGATGCATTTAGTTCAAAATTTGTCGTCTGCAGTTGGGTGGCGCTTGAAGCAGTAAGAATTTTCAGTTTCAGTCCGGAACACTCTTAAAGACGATTTTTCATCCCTGTCCACTTGTTCGAAGTGCTACCGCTCCCGTGCTCTATAATAATTATCTCTAGGTCCCCTAGACGATGAATTAAGGGGGAGTATGTTCGCTGTTTAGGGCTTACTTCTTAAGGGACCTTTTAGTATCACAATCATCCTATCCAGATCAGATCATGATCTTTATAGCCTCATGCCCCAATTTCAAGAATCTACATCATTAATCTTTAGCTCTTAGTCAATCATAAGGCTAAACACACACCGAAGCGGACAAAACGTCTTTTTGTCTCTCGACAAAAAGTCGTATCTTTGTATCCATTATTACTTAAGTGATCAAAAGAAGTAGGCTTGGCAATCTATTCTTCAAATTGTCAAATTCACTTAAGCAATGAGCGAATGAAACCGGACTAGTGAAAGTTGAACGAAAATTTAACGAATGTAGCTGATGTACCTATATTATGGTTTACTCATAGGTTTCCTGTTTATTCGCTGGTTCACTTAAGCGTGCTTGCGTGAGCAAAACATAGAGATAATATAATAGAGAGAGGTGGTACTTCGTACAGGAATCGTGGCTTTTAGATGAATGGACATTGGACAGAGTCACAGAGTAATGAATGAAACGTCAAAATCAAAATTGTTGTTGTCTTTCAAAGGAGCTCAGAGAGAACGAGAAAACTTTTAGATTTTCTTTCTCACAATCCGATGTAACAGCTAACACTTTTCAGACTAACTTCCGCTTCCGTGCTCTATTATACTATCTCTATGGAGCAAAATCGCATTATAGTTCAGCCTGTCCATGTCCATAAACATTATGAGTAGCCCGTAAAGGAGTAAAAGGTTTCTGTTCTCGCTTTGCTTTGTTATTGCTTTGTTTGTAGTTGTATGCACATAGTAATTATTGAGGTATAAGAATTTAATATATATATACATAAATACATGTAAAGTATCAAAAATAAATAAAATGGAATGAAATCTTACTTTAAAAACAGTTGATCTCGAATACACCAGGAAAATCAATAGGTGAAGATATTAAGCCTAATTATTCTGTGTTACTGCATTGACTCTTCGAATTAAAATTTTTAGAAATCAAGGTTCAACCGACAAGCACTTGTACGAAACCAGTTGAAACTATGTAACTTTGAAAATAAATCTTTTCTCGCAAACAGGTAAGAATTTAGTATCCATACATAGAGAAAAAGATGTTGTCAATTCACGGCGGTAGCGCGGCGGTGGCGGCGGCGTAGAGAGACGAGTATATCTTTTTGTGGAATCGAGTTGAATTTTATTATTTTTCTCTTTTTTGATCGCGCAAACATAACAAAATACTGCGAAAGATATCCAGGTTTAACAAAATTAAAGCTATTAATTTCTAAACACCGTTTCTGTATCCACGAGTTGCACCTGTCGCACCTATGCTATACGCTTTCATTCACACTTATATTTTGTAATGGACATGGCATGAATTTATGTATTTGACATATTTCCAGTCCAAAAGTAGTTCAGCGAAGATGACCTTTTAATTTATTTAGTTTGTGGTTATATAATTTTTATTTCACTTTTATATACATGCACAAAGTTGAATGAAATTATGAATTACGAGAAGTTTAACTGATTTGATTAAACGCATACACACTTGCACGTTGCACCAAAACTGCCAATTCGTCAAATCGGATGAAAAAACGCAATTTTTCTTCAAAATAAACAAAAAAATAAACCAACAGTTACAGCTAGAATGAGACCGATCGACAATGTTAACCATAAAATGTAGAGACAGAGATAGAATTTTTTTTAGAGAGAAATACAGACCAAACGAGATTGGAAAAACAATCAAGATAAGTTTGGAATGTGGATATGGACGTCTGGAGCGCTGTACTATGCTATGCTATTACTGAAACTGAATGAATGCTTTCGTTAAGATAAAGGTATGGTCCTGGTCGGGGTTGCGGTAGGAAAAGGGCATGCTCGTGGTAGTTGCAAGAATTTCTTTCCAAAACCGGGTTTAAACACCACCAGAGCCAGATTATGTTGTTGCTGGTTGGTATGAAGCAACTACGAATTTATCTTAAAATAACTGCGACGATGAACACACAAATACAATACACCGACAAAGCAAGTATGTATATATTCTAGATTCACCAGCAACTATCACAACGAAAAGTAGAGGATTTTTTTTTTCAAAGCGCCATTTCCTATGTACATACACGAAACACTACACTTTTCACATTTTTGTATTTTTTTTTTTTTTTTCAAACTATTACAACACTTACAATATTTTATTTAATGCTTTTCTTGTTTTTTAAGTATTTTTTTTTTCAATTGAGAATAGATTTAGTAATAATTGAAAATCGAAACACCGCGCGACGTGGAGTACCTATTTAACAGAATAAACTCAACTTAACCAAGGTAACACGAAACACGATCAAGACATTAGTTATTCTCAATTCTACCACGGTGGGTTTTGCGTTAAATTTTTTACCTGTCGAGACGAGTGAGTGCGAGTAGATACCAGTGATCAGTATAAGTGATCAGTGGTAGATACAAGTAACTAAACGAGTTTCACTCCAATTCCAATTTTCATTCTCCAACTCAAGCAGCAAAAGCAAAACACGTTCTGTATATGTAGGTAGATAGGGATGGAAAAATCGTGTCTGGTTTAAACAAAAACCGATAGTTTAACTTCAGTCAGGGTATCGATTTTTGTTCGATTTACCGATATTTTCCGAAAGTGTTGTATAATCTTGTCTTGAACAAGATCAATCCATTAGTTATTCTCAATTCTACCACGGTGGGTTTTGCGTTAAATTTTTTACCTGTCGAGACGAGTGAGTGCGAGTAGATACAAGTAACTAAACGAGTTTCACTCCAATTCCAATTTTCATTCTCCAACTCAAACAGCAAAAGCAAAACACGTTCTATATAGGTAGATAGGGATGGAAAAATCGTGTCTGGTTTAAACAAAAACCGATAGTTTAACTTCAGTCAGGGTATCGATTTTTGTTCGATTTACCGATATTTTCCGAAAGTGTTGTATAATCTTGGTACAACTTCAATTCAACGATTGAACACTTTAACTAGTTTGTTCATGTAGAAAGATATAAATTTATATTTCAGTAACGTATTGTAGTGTTCGGCCAGTTCAACAATTTGACTTTACACAGGGGCGGCAGAAGGTATGGGGTGGGTGGGGTATGGACCCCACCTAAAATTTCTGAGCATGTGGTGCACCCCACCTACTGGCTTTGGAAATATACCAATTTGTTTAAAGTTAATTGAGGAAAAAAAATGTTATGAAATTATGAATATTCTTGCAATAACTCTCGACTGACCAAGTGATTTGATTTATTTACCCATCGGTCAAGGGTTCAACATTATGAATTATTTTTTATCTTTTCTTTTCTACTTGATTTTAGTTAGTGTCCGACCGAACCTTCGGCTTCGGCTTTGGTCGAATTCTGCCAAAAAAACAACATTCGGCCAAATCTTCGGCTTCTGTTTTTTTTTTTTCCAAAATTCATTTTTATTCATTATCACTTAAAAGTACTTATTACTAGGCAAAGAATTCAAACTAGCTAATTATCTAAAATCTTATATTTAACTTACTGGCCCCAACCGGGCGCTCTAAGTAATTCATGATTTTCTTAAAAGTAATGCCTTTCGGCCTATGAACTATTTTATTATAAATATTTTATTGTTTCTTGTTAGAAAATTTAGAAAAACTTACATTATGTCATTTATTATTTTTTTGCTTAAATGCTACTTAAAATTAGGTCCTTAAAAATCAAACTTAAAATTAACCAAAACTACCTATTCTACCTAACAACTACTTACGAACTAGAACAACCACAGCAGCAAATCTCTATCATTTTTATTTCATTTTTTTTATTTTTTTTTTATATTTTTTTCCTTTTTTTTTTGTTTTTTTTTTGTTTTTTTTTTTTTTTTTTTTTATTTCGTTTTTTTCTTTTTTTTCATATCTTTTTTTTGTATTTTATATTTGTTGTCCTTGTCAATGTATGTGCCACCATGCATGCCTACTCTACTTAAACCTAAACCCAAAACCCTTGAACTAAAACAAGTATGTAAGCCGGCCAAAGCTCAAAACCCCACCCCGACTACTCATTGTCAAGTGCTGACTGAAGCCACCAGAACTGGTTCTCCTGCTTCACCCTAGCGATTCGGTCCCGTTCGGACACAGCCCTACTGAACCGAAGGAGCTCTGCTCCGTCTTATGCGAGGACATCTCGACTGTAAAGGAGCCGCCGATCGACGGTTCTTCGCCTGACGTGGTAGATTAGCGGCACCGCCAATCTGTCCTGTATCAGACCGCATCTATCTAAATAGAGGAATGCCTCTGGTGGAATGAAGCCGCTCAAACGTGCACTCTCAAAATATTCGTCGTTCGGATAGAACGCCCCAAAGATCAAATTATTCGTCGAAGTCATAGCTCTCGCAATGTGACCCCGAACAAGTTTTATCACGAAATTGTCAATTCTGTTGATCCGAGCGTCGTTGTATAGAACCTCGTTAGAATAGTAATGTACATAAGAATATTCCGGTGTCCGATACAAACCGAGACAGCGCCGAAGACATTGCCTCTCGAACACCCGAAGCTTCTCCATTTGAGATGGTGCAACGTTGAACCACACTGGACAGCCATAAACGATCATCGGCCGTATGAGGGCCATGAAGCAAATTACCTTCACTCTGGGGTCAAGCCGACTGCTGTAAAACAGCCGTTTCGTCAGAGCGAAGGTTCCTCTGGCCTTAGTCAGAGCAGCATCTATATGTCTGTCGAAATACAGATACTGGTCCAACCAGATACCGAGGTACTTCACTTCACTTTTGCTCGTTAATCGCTGTCCGTGAGGCCCAACGATGACCATCTTGCGCCAATTCTTGCGCGTATCCCTCGTGGCCCTAGCCAGCGGGGTCCGGAACAGAATTGTTTCACATTTCTGGACATTTATTTTCTTCGGCTTCTGTATATACTAGGCCATGCACCCCACCTAAACAAAAAGTGTTCTGCCGCCCTTGACTTTACATCACCACACTTTGACTTCTCGTTTTTAATCACGGCTCACGGCTCAGCACCAAATAGCACTGAAGTGCGTAAAAAAAAAGTTCTTTAAAATTTGTAAAGGGAACCTTATTTTCTTTATATTTTTGTAATGAAACATTTTTAATTGAAGACGAACAGAAATCCTTTTATTGGAATTAAATTTGCGGCGGTACGGATACGGACAACTACGACGGTAAAAAATGCACGAACAGAATATTTTTTTAGATTCCAGAATCCAGATTAACAGTCATTAAAAACACCATTAAACAGAAAAAAAAAGACTGACACATCGACCATTTTCAACTCACCTCACCTGGGAATATGTAGTTAGAAATATTTACGATTTGACACTTTACCACTGACCGCAAAAACGACAATTGTGGTTACGAAACGTAACTATTGGCGTGCAAAAACGAGAAATAGTCAACAATAGTCAACTATAGTCAGCGCAAAAACGCACTTCTGGTCAACAACATTTTTGGCACAAGGATGAGACACATTATAGATTTCTTATAAATTTTTTGATGCTGAAATGTGTATAGACAATGGTAACTGCTTATCTTTTAAGCCCATTTTAGTTAGTTTTGCTACGAGTCTTTTTTCCCCCGATAGATATCGGAGTTGCAGGTTGTTGTTGGTTCTAATATGTATACACTCTATACGCAACAAGAGAATACGTGTTATAGTAGAATAAGCATGTAAAAAAAAATAAATAGACTGGCGCGACAGCTCTTAAAAAGCCAAGGCCTAAATGGCTTACTCTCACAACAATTCTCTGGGTGTGTGTGAAGAATTTAGGGGACCTACAAGATAACGGTAGATTGAAGTTGGAAGTTTGTCAATTCTTCGCAAGAGGCAGTGTCCGTGAAAGATGAAATAAGTACTGTGGGCACAAGAAGAACTCGAACCCACGAGAGTTACATGACTCCTCCAGTTCTTGAGCGCGTCAATAGCTGCGTTTTATTATCCTCACTAACCCATATGGGTTAATTTTTTGCACACAAAGCAACAACAACCTGTAACCCCGATACCTATCGGGGTTTATTTTTTAACTCTACAATGTGTTCTAACTATGGCGGATAGATGGCAAGTGTGAGACAAAAAAGAAGTTATTGTAGAAAGATTTATAAATAACAGCCATATTAACAAAAAAAATAACACGTATTCCACTCTTAGCTACAGTTTTATGAAGCCATATGTTAAGAGTCAGTTCAATAAGCATTAATAAAAACAAATTGTTTGCGGAAAAGCAAAATAAAATTTATCAGCGTCTCGGAAAAAAACATAGTTTGAACTTCAACCTTCATAACACAGATCGTTTTATTATCACGAATTAACCCATATGGGTTAGTGAGGATAATAAAACGCGGCTAATGATTCCATGGGATAAATCTTCTTCCGCAATCGTGCTGTGGCGAGTCTTACAGGATCTCAACATGCATAAATCCGCTGGTTCGGATGGTATCCCCGCTATTGTTCTGAAGATGTATTATTCCACGCTAGCAAAACCCTTGCGTAAGCTTTTCAATATATCCTATTCTTTTGGGCTTGTTCCGAGCAGTTGGAAAACAGCATTTGTCAAGCCAATCCCAAAAAAAGGCAAATTGTCTTCTCCCTCCAATTATCGTCCGATTGCACTTACGTCCCTTCTTCCTAAGGTTATGGAAACGCTGATAAACTATCAGCTTAAGAAATATCTCGAAGACCGAAAGCTTCTTAATGACCGGCAGTACAGCTTTCGCAGAAACAGGTCCACTGGTGATTTGATGGTTTATCTCACCGAACTAAGGAACAAATCTTTACATCGAAATTAAGATTGTTGCACTTGATATTTCAACAACGGCATTTGAAAAAGTCTGGCATCTTGCTTTTTTATCGAAAATGCGTGCCTTCGGCATCGACGAATCCCTTCGTCGTTGGATTAGAAACTTTCTTTTGAACCGTTTAATACGAGTTGTATTGGAAGCAGGGACGAACCGTCATATAGACATTAAAGACAGTGTCTGTGTCTACCCAAATGAAATCGATAGACTGAAGAAAATAACAAGAATAAACTATAAATAGATAATAAATAAAATAGTTATAAAATAATGAATTAATAAATAAACCGAAACAACCCTTATTCAAATCGCAAACAAAGAAGATACACAAACACAAACACGTCAACGGTCAACGTCAACGCCATACTCATACTTCATACCAAGTTCGGGAAAAAACGAAGACATCCCGAAAAATGTCTTCGGTCTCTATTGAAAATGTTTGGGGAAAGAAGAGCCAGCAGCGCAGGTTTTTTTTCGGTTTTTGTATTGGAAAAATAGACATATGTAATTGAAAATGTCTAATTTTTTGTTTCTTTTGGTTCATTTTATACTTGCGTCCACTGTGCGTTCGGGAAAAAACGAAAACAGACGAAGACATGTTTTTGTTTCGTTCAATTGATTTTTTTATCAGGTTTTGTATTTTTTTATGGGGGAAAAAGACAATATTAGGCGTTTTTCTTTTTTACATCTGAACAGAGCCTGAACTGCCAAACTAAAAATTGTGTTTCTTTTTTAGTTCAGTGTATTCAGAGCATCAAAGTTGTGTTACTTTTTTCGTTCAGAGCACTGATTCTGAAAAAAAGAGACCGAGCATTGTGAGCAAAATGCCTGAACAAACAAATGTCAAGCATATGAGATGTGGTAAAATGAAAAGAAATGTTTAAAATAATTAAAATGATAAAGGAAACAAGTAGATATGGCAGAAAATATCAATTTTGTGATAATTAATAGTCTATTATATCATTTATTAATACAATTATACAAATAAAAAAAAACCCTGAATATTAAGTGCTCAATTGTATTTCAAAATTACATCAGAACGTTCAGAAAACGTTCAGAGCTAACTTTGTTCAGAGTCTGTTCAGCAAGCTCTGAAGACTCTGAGCTCAGAGCTCCGAACTAAAAAAGAAAAACGCCTATTGAAAATTTCTTATTGCTCGTCGTCGTTTAATTTGATTTGAATTATTCAAATTATAATAAATTCAATCATAATTATTTTGTTAATTAATTTTCATTTCGCCGATCCTGCTTAAAATAAATAAAGTATTTCTGCCATCAATCCGTTTTATAATTAATTTTTAGGGAATATTTTTTCTCCTTTTCACCTCAAGAACTCCAGTTGAGACTTAAAAGGAAAACAAGATTTGAGATTTTGCTTTAAGATCTATATCGATAGCTGAAATGAATACCTACGGCTTCACGTTCTATGTATTCTACGTCTAAAAAGGACAAGAGAAATCAACAACATTTTTTTGTCTACCCAATTTCAATGGTGGCGAGTCGTCCCTGATTGGAAGTATTCAAGTCTGAAACCCACAATATAAATGCTGGTGTGCCCCAGGGCTCCGTTTTGTCTCCGAACCTCTTTCTCATTTTTATTAATGATCTCTTATCTGTTACTTCTCATCCAATAAATTTTTTCGTTGACGATAGTACCCTTAGCTTCTCATATTCGTTTCCAGGTTCACATCGCTCCTCTTCGGATGTGGAACTGCAACGGCAAAATATGATTAGCTCATTAAACTCTGACTTAAACAGCATTGTTCAGTACATAATTTTAAGTCATAATGTCATATATACTAAGGTAGTTCTCTAAGTTCGTTTGTATGCTAGTCTTAAGCCAATGGTCGAAGAATAAAGACTCTACCAATATATAAGTGATACAATAGAAGGTACCTAACCTATCTAACCAACGTTGCCCACAAATGGAATCAGCTCTAGTTCGTTATACAGTGAGCATTTCTTTTTCTTCTTGTCGTTTGCAATGCTAAGAGTCTTGCTTACACGGTCTTCGAGAGAGTGCATCCGCATTTGAGTAAAGCTTCCACTTCCGATGTTAATTTTCATAAGCTTTAGCCTGTAACCTCTCAAACCATCTCCCAACTTGAGCCTCGGTATTCTTGAAATTAAAAAGCTAGTTCAGTACTCCAGTCAGTTCGGAAAAGAAACTTCTGTCCGTAGAGATACTTGTGGATGTGCTTTGTTTGCCAAGGTCAGAGGAAGAAGTTCTCTTCACACAGTAGTTTCTTTCGAACTTCGAGAGTTCCTTGTTGTTGAAAGCAATCACCTTCTCTTCGCCATCATGCACCTGCAAGTTCTTAACAAAGCGCCTATAGTAGGTGGCAAGACCCAGAAAACTTCGAAGTTGATGTTTTCCCTGTAGTGTGGGCCAATTCTTCACGTCATCAGATATTTAACCTCGGTTTTAAAGAGTGAACACTTTTATGGTTTGAGTTTGAGATGGGATTTCTTTGAAACAAGCCTCTCAGATTTTTACAGTGTTCGTCAAATGTTTTTCGGTCCAAACATACAAGACATAATTTCTATGTGAGTCCTTGCAGGCGCTTTGAGTGCATAGGCACCTTTTGTAAACTGCTAAAAACCACAATCAATTTCCTGTTAAGAATGCTCTATTTTCAGGGTGGATATGGACTTGCCAGTAACCATTTTTATTCATGACATTCAGCTCTTCAGACTTCAAGATCGTTGATTCTTGTTATTCCTGAAACAGATCCGCATTAACTTAACTTCGCACGGTTTGATGTTCAGTTTTCGTACGGGAACCATATCCCGTATGAGTTTTGAGTAAATATTTATTATGTGTAATCAAAATGTTTCAACTTCGTATCTTTATTGACTCACTAAAAAACCACACAGTGAGTGCATTAGGAAGAAAGTACAATTGTACATTGGTCTTGAATTCTTGAACATTGTAATGACTGGGAAAGAAAGAGTGTGGAAGAGAGTTCCACATTCACGAAGTACGGCTAAGAAATGATTCTCTATACTTGAGAGTACGTCCGAAGTTATGCTCGAGGGTAAACTGGTGGGCATTCCTGGAAGCGCGGGTATTACGGTTAAATTGTTTAAGGGGAGTAAAATATAGTTAAGCTGAAGAACAAGACTTGCTTGGCTGGAGCTTTTTATTTTTCTTTTCTTAAATACATGGGTGTTACCTATTCTAAACGTAAACTACTTTTATTATTTAGTACTTAATATTTAGTACTAATACATAATATATCTCCCTTCTTAGTTAAACCTTATGTACATAATTTAATTAATTACAACTTAAATAGAAATATAAAAATTCATGTTTTACTTTAAAATGCATTGATTATTAAGAGAATACATTTCCTTAAATGTAATACATATTTATTTCTTGAAATTGTCATATTCAAGTCTTATCGGTTTCTTTATATCTTTTCTTGGTCTTAAAGACATTCCAGAAGGTTGGAGAGGTGTTGTTGATGAATAACAGAACTGTGGTGATGTTTTTAACTCTGGTGTTGCCTTTTGACATTCTTTTTTGATACCAACAGTTTTTCTTTTAAGCAATACAGAACCGTGCAAATTGTGAAAGTTGGTAGAAAGTTTTTCCGAGCGAGAGGGTTTTCTTAATTGATTTATGTGGACCCTTCGAGTAGTACCGCTTAGCTCTTTTAAGAAAATCAAAGGACTTTCAACCTTCACAATTTTGCAAGGAATCCATTTACAGATTTCTTTAAAATGGTTAAGATAGAACACTACTTCTCCCTCCTTATATTGGTTTTTTCTTACTCTTACATCGTTAAAATTACATTGTTTTTTTTTATTGGTTTCTTATAATATTATTAGTTTTCGATTTAACATTGTTTTTTAATAACGAATCTAAAATTGTTGTAACTTTATATTTAAAAATAAGCTCATTTGGAGTTTGGTTGGTAACAGTTGATGGTGTACAGCGGTATGCAAAAAGGAACTGGGTTATCTTATTTTGAATATCAAATGTTTTATCGATATTTTCTAACAAAAAACATTTTAGACTTGATTTTATGGTTTGGACAGCTCGTTCGGCACTACCGTTAGTAGATGGGTGATATGCTGGGATGGGAATCTTTTTAATCTTTTGATTTTTTAAGAAGGTTGTAAACTCGATTGAATCAAACGGAAGGTCCATTGTCGGACCTGCCAAGGCAGTTGGCAAACCAAAAATACTAAAATTTTTATAAAGTTTCGATATAACTGTTTTCGCTGTAGTAGATTTCATACAAAATATATATCGAGATATTTTGAAAAAACGTCAAAAATTAATAAAAAGTTTTGATTTTTAAAATAGAAGAAATCAACATGTACCCGTTCATACGGATAATGTGTAGTTGGCCAAGACGCATATATTTTCTGTGTGGATACATTACGATTTGACTGACAAGTCAAACAATTTGTCACATATGACTCAATGTCATCGTCTATTTTCATCCACCAAACATATGACCTAGAGTGGTTCGTTGTTACTCGATGTGTTCGGTTGTTCTGCCGAGTTACTCCGTGAATTTTTTCGTTTATTGCGCTTCTTAACCTTAATTTGTTTAAAGAAAAAAAAGAAATAAAAATATTTTTAATGGAAGGTGCCGGTCCTTCAAGGATGAACTCTAATATTCCTCCGGATAAACTGATAAGTGTATATAAAGGTGTTTTGCCTTCAAAAATGTTTACGGCAAACGAAAAAAAGAAAATTGAAGACAGTAGTGAGTGGTTTTATAATAATAACGGTGCGCCCGACGAAACGCAACATGAGATGGAGATAGGTTGTGAGTCTACAGATAATGTAGCTTCCTCAGCTTTAAAGGACGCAAAGGCAACTCATGCACATATTACGAAATCCAACAGCGTGATTATTGGCTGTGCCAAAGAAAATGGCGGCGACCCAAGCCAACACTTCTCCGAAGAAACGGTTAACGCATTCTTAAAATTGCTAGGTAGTGATCAACAAGCTTTCACAAACGTAATTGCCAGGAAAAGGCGGCAAATTCAAGCGTCAGTACCTGACAACCATAAAAAACAAGCTGTCGATATGACGAACAATCGTTTTGGTTATCTCGCCAAATCCACCACTTACGACAACAATATACCAGTGAGAATTTCTGAGACGGAGGTTGTCTGCGGTTCCAGTCCCAACATGCCAACAAATATTCAAGCTCCAGAAGAGAGACCAACTGCTGCTGCGCAACATGATGATCATCAAATTCAAGAAAATAACCATCCTAGTGCTCCTCCAAGGTGCCCACCAATTTACGTAAGAGGAGTATCTTCTAAAACAATTTTAAATTTTCTTACTGCTAATAATTACCCGGCGAACATTGTCGAATTTACAAAACTCAACAATGGTCAGCTCAAAATAATTTTACATGATGTTGCGCTTCACGCTGCATTATTGTATCAATTTAAAATTAATAAAGTTGAAGGACACTCCTTCACTCCCAAAGAAAACAAAAAGTTTAATTTAGTGTTGCGGGGCATCCCTAATGACTTCTCCTCGGAAGAAATAGCTGAAGAGCTTTTAAAACTGGATCCCTCATTGAATTTTACAATCAAGCCTTTTCAGACCAAGTGGTCTTTACAAGCTGAAATCCCTTTGGACTTATTCTTTTGTGCATTTGCAAATCGTGAGAGCTTTTTGCAAGCAAAACAAATAAAATTACTCCTTAACCATAAAATCAAGTGGGAGTCAGTACGGAACTCTGGCTCCATACAATGTTACCGCTGCCAGAGATTTGGCCATGTCTCAAATTACTGCACGTATTTACCGCGCTGTGTGAAGTGCCTCCTCAATCACCAAATAGGTGAATGCCAACTTGGCCCAAAAACTGATTCCTCAACTCCATCTTGCGTGAACTGTAAAGAAGCCGGTCATCCGGCCAACTTTTCGGGGTGCCCAGTTCGTCTGCAGTACCTCCAAAAAAAAAAAAACCGTGGGCAAACAGCCCCCAAAAATTGATCAAGTTAACTTCCCCCCAACTTTTAGTCCCGTCGTATTGAAGAGTACTGAAATTACTCCACATAACGTAAGACTACTATCTGACGTCGTTAAAGGCAATTTCAATTCCCCCATAATGCATTCACCATCAGTTGATAAGCCACCAGCGGCCACCTCCGAGAGCAACATAATGTCTGATTTCCTCAAGGAATCAAAAAACCTTTTTGGCATTCCCTTTGGCCAATTATTTTTAAAAATCAAGGCCTTCTGGCCAAAATATGTTTTGTTGAATGATTTTGAGAAGCCTGAGGCTTACCTGGAGTTCGTTGCCTCCCTTTCTTCGGCCGCCCCATGAATCTCCCAATCATTACTTGTAACATAAACTCTTTCTCTAGAGATAAACAAATTGAAGTAGACCTCATACTTAACGAATAGAAGCCGACGGCACTTCTTCTACAGGAAACATGCCTTAAAAACAATAGAACTTTTCTCCCTCCCACTAACTTTTCTTTCATTAAGGATAATTCAGGTAGAGGTACTGGAATTATTCTTAATAATCCTTTCAAATATTCCCAAAAACGAATAAATATAAATCCTATATCCGCTACAGCCGCAATTAACTATATATAAAAAAAAAATATATAATAATAATTCAAATATTGTATTGTATTCAAAAAATATACTTTTTTGCGATTGTTTCACAAACTGTTTAGATTAATGAAATTAAATAAACACCAAAATTAATATAATGTATTATCTACCAATATGATTAAAATCATCTAAATCGTTGCTTCTCTCAACTTGTTAATTAAGGAAATACAAAATAATGTACTCATTCTGTGATGTAAACAATCCTCGATGTTATAAACGAACATAACAAAAACAAAATGTACCTTAAAAATAATGTGTTCATTTGTACGCTCTTGCACTACATGTATGCTGCTTTATGTAGTACCATGAGTGTCGAAAGCAACCAAATATATAGCGTAAGAGTAATGTAGAAGCTTTGCATATAGAATCTATAGTAGCGGCACCATCTTGAATTTTGAGTTGGTTACCGCGCCGTGTTTGGCGCTGCCAGGTATTCGCCCGTTTTTATATTTCAAAGACAGCTGACGTTGAAAGGAAAGAGAAAAAATGAATGAAGAGCGAATGTCATTTTTGTATTTTTGTTGTTTGTTGTTTTGTTTGTAATAAGATAAAGAGACAAATTGGAAGAGAGCTTAGCTTCTGCTTTTGAAACAAAATTTATTTGAGAACTGCAGACTTTATTCAATATTTGCGATGTTGTCTATTTTCGATTTTTCATATAAAATGCTTGCAAAACCTATACAACCTTATTATCTCACTACAAGCTTATGTCTATTCGTGAGGATAGATTTCTTGATCAGTTTTGTAAGAATTTTGCCTTTTTGTGGCAAATGATCAAATGACCTATATCTGAATGAAGAAAGGAGGTTGTTGATCTGGTTGGAAATGTGTGTTAGGTCAGTTATTGAGGTGTTTTTTGTTTGTTTTTTTTTTTTTAGGAATTTCTGTGATTGCTCATAAGTCATAAGGAATCATTGAATTAATTATTTTAATTCATGTGAAGCATGATCAACTGATATTGGATATGTTTGAATAGTTTTTTTTGTGTAATAACTAAGGTTGAATATATTTCGATTAATTAAACAAATACTCACTTCTTATTCATGTTCAGGAGCGTACCTGTTTTGAAAGAAATTGCACCAGTAATTTTTTTGTTTGAAATAGGTATGAGGAAATTACAAACCTCTGGAGCGGAAAGCGACGATGAGTTAGAAAATGTTAAGTAAAAGGAAAAAATTATTTAAATTTTCTTTGGAATTTTATTGACTGAGAAACCTTGCATAATTAACAGGATAAAAACTCAATATTTTTTCAAATTATAAAATTATTTTACAGATCTATCAATAACAATGGTGAACAATTATAATTTATTTTAAAACAAACAATTTCTTAAAATAAGTTTTTGGAGTGCGCCGCAGCCGCCGTCTCGTGCAGGAATATTTGAAGAAACATCCTGCTGTCTCTCGTTTCATAGGTACCGTCGAAGAAAAATATGAAATACAACAAAAAAAATTAATTGTGGGTGAACTTACTGATTGAACTGTTTCATATTGCCTCTTTTCTCTTCCATTTTATATGTAGGGTATAGTATGGTGAAGTTCCTTCTGCAATGTTTAAACTAAGAAATCAGCTTCGCAAGTATGTCCCAATTTGGTGTTCCAACGACGTAAGCAATTGTCTGCTTCCAATTCTCGTTAAGTCCTGTAAGTGTGAAAACCATCACCTTAGAGGCTATAACGTTCTGCCTTCCGTATTTTCCAAAGTTGTTTAGCCCATATATAATGTCGTCTTTGATGTTGTATTCTAACTCTCTCTTAATAGCAATTTCATCGAACAGCAAAACACATTTCTAATTCATGGCGTCCATCACTTTTGCCTTGTTCGTTAGCACCTGCAGTATGGTGTCACTTACACCAATGGGGAGACGTATCTCTGAATGCCATCTATATATTGTGGACACTGATGGCAGTTTGAATCCCATGTCGATCAAGAAGGCGAAGGAAGACGGGCTCTTGTAGAATAGTTTCTGGGCAAATCCTCTTTCTTGTTGGCTCCAAGGCGCATTTGGCACATGGAGAAATTGAGATCTTATGAAGATTTTCACATCTTCGCTGAAACAGTCCATGTTATCCTCCAAAAATTTTCGGACATCATACTTTGGGTCATTTTTGATCCTTTTTGGAGTGTCGAAAATTTTTCTTGGGATGAACTGTCTCTTCCTTTGAGGTTGCTCTGGAGCTTCATAGGTCCAATAACCTGGTGACGGGAACTGCGATGGGGAAACTGCTGCATCCAATTTGGGCGAACCGAGGGAATAATCCTTCAAATACGTCCTTGACACCCTTAAAGACATGTCAATCAATGACAATGCTAGGCTTTCTGATTCAAGGTGTATTTGGGGCTGCCGCGGAGTTAAGAACAAATGTTCTTGTTGCCCTTGGGGATATTCCACTTAACCTTCATGTTGTTGATGCTGGAATCCAGTAGTGTGCGGCTGTCGTTGAGAAGTTGAGGCAGGTGTTGTGTCCATGAATGAAACGGAATGTTCCCTTTGGTGTTGTTGTTGTGATCCGGCTTGTTGTTGCGTGGAGCGTGGTTTTTGTGCAATGAAGGACGACATTATTCGGCTGCAAGAAGCATCTACAGAGCTTTCGGAGCAACTGCAGATTTTGGGAGAAGATACTGGCAAAGAAAATCTTTTCAGCACTTTTCCCAAGCTTCTTACAACCAAATCCTTCTTATAGAAGTGTTTCTCACAGAACAAATATCTGCGATGGGTATTTTGACCTGTGAAACACTTCCATGCTTCATCCAAATAGCCCTTCGTTGATCATTGGGTATTTGGAAGAAGGAAACTGAGCTTTAGCTCAGCATGCAGGAGCAAGTTCGTACGACCCAGTCATGCACATTTTTTTTTGTGAGTTCAGTGTAAGTTCTCCCACACCACAGGTGATGTGTCATTTCCATCGCATCAATCAGGTCGTTTGTGTGCAATTATATTTATTTTAAAACCAAGATTGTGATGCTTGTATAACAAGTATCCTTACAAATAAGGTATCAAAATCACCGTTATTTCATGTAGATTATGTATATTTTTAACAACTTATCTATAGGCTTAAAACTTATGAGCAAATTTATGTGAAAATGTCTACATTGACCATATGTATGCGTTACCGTTATAATGAAGGCATTATAATTGAAGAGCATGAAATTCTGTATCTACCTATCATGCGTGAAAATAGATTCGACGTGGCTATAAAACTTTCACCACCACCCTCAGTTAATTTTTTTAAACTTTGAATGTCGTACTTAGTCAAAAGCCATAAGATTTAAACTTCTAACTAATAATAATATGCATAGGTATATTTTTGTTTTCAATTAAATAAATGCTGGTAAGTAAATTTAGTGTGAAATCGTAGTTTGTATTGATTTCGGTGATATGTTGATGCTTCTTGGATTGGTTCTGCTGCTGTTTTGTGAAAGAGTGGTGATATATAAGTAATGATGGTATGGGTTTGTCGCTCCCTTGCGATATGTTTGATTTAGGGATTTAGGATATGTCATTCAAGTTGCTCGAAAAACTTCAAGCATAACCCAAACAAACTATAAGACTGACAATGACCAATGTTTGAAATCAAATTAATGTATCACGTATCCCATATGTATAAAGGATGTGGTGTGTGAATGTGGGGAACGATAGCAGAAAAATGTTGAGGCTGTCGAAGCCAACAGAATCTACAATAAATCCTAAAGCTTCCATAATCCATACATTTGTACAATGGAATGTGATATTACCTATTTTTGATAGGCTACATAAAGTTTTCTTACTACAGGTTCATGTATTTGCATAAGTGCATACATAATGTATGTTTATGTTCTTGTCGCCATAAAAAAGCCAAAATAGTGGTGTATTCGAACAAGAATTAAAAAATGCATCTACATATGCATACCTAACTTAAAAAAACGTTACAACGGCCATAAGAAAAAACACAGTTGAATAACGAACATTTTATTTCAGCATTCAAGTTCAATGTCATTCAAGGGCAGAAAGCAAAACGAAAAATATTCCAAATAAGCAAATATTCAATTTGAAATAATTTTGTGAAATCATAAAATGCTAGCGCAAAGCGAAGCCTTTCATTGTAGTTATTTCCATGCATGTATGGGTTTTTTTACACATAATGTGAAATCCTGCAACGAGGCACATCAAACGAATTTTGATTTAAAAACAGTTGAATTTTCGTATTTTATTTTCCTGCTTTGAAAATAAACAGAGAACATTTTTTTCAATTTTCTCTCTTCTCTGCCTCTGCTGTTCTCATTCTAAATACAATTTTCTCTTGTTTGAATTCGCTTGTTTGATTTTGCCTCAGTATAATTCTTGCTTCAGTTCCGTGGGGCGCTGCGATCGATTCTCGGTGCTGCCACTACTATTTAGTATATATGCAAAGGTAGAAGTATATTAAAAAAAATTAAAGAAAAGGGACGTGAGTAGTGAACAGAGAGAGAAGCAGAGGAAAGTAGAGAGTAGACCTCTTAGCACGACTCATCTGTCTAACTCATTGCACGTGTCTTCATGCGCATGTATGACAGAGATGACTACTGTGGTCTCTTGTCTCTTGTTACATCTATCTATTTCGGTTATTCTTAGGTTAAGCTTCTCACAAATTTAATTCTTAAATTTGTCTTTATTGAGTGACATAGTCTCCCTAGTCTCTTATACAATCAGAATTCAACTTTCAAATTAAAATGTAATTAGTTCTTGGAACATAATTGCCCTAATTTATAATCGTTAATAGCAGGCCACTTCCAAGCCGGCCAATAGTGCGAGGGGCTAACAACCCCTCCACAGTAGAAAACTTGAACGTTATGAGAGAGAGACACCAGCTTCGGATAAGGACCCCCCTCTTATGGTAACCAGACCCACAACGACAACGGACTATGCATTGAGAGTTTGTACCCGGAATGTAAGAACACTCTACACTCCAGCTGCCAATAAGTGATCGCCTCGCTGTAATCCGCATCAAGGCGACACTACAATACATCAGTATAATATGTGCACACGCCCCTACCGATGATGCCGAGGAGTCAAGCAAGGAGGATTTTTACGACTTCCTGGATAGACGCCTAACGGAGACCTGATTTCAATGCAAAAATCGGGAAGGAAGACATCTTTGGCGGATTAGTTGGAAAGGACAGCGTCCACGAAGTGAAAACAGATAACGGCTTCCGACTAATCGACTTTGCTGCAGCTCGTAATACGGTGATAAGTAGCACTAGGTTTCCAAGACGAAAGATTTACACAGCAACCTGGCGATCTCCGGATGGTCGAACCACCAACCAAATCGACCATGTGCTAATCGGCACAAGGCACGCATCCAACATCTTGAACGTGCACACTTTCCGAGGAGCAAATGTCGACTCTGACCACTTTCTGGTAGTGGCGAAGTTTAGAGCTCGACTATCAAACGACAAAAAAACACGTGCGGCCCCAAGGAAGAAGTTCAACATCGGTTGCCTTGGCACTCCGGATAATGCCAGAGACTACAGTGAGCGCCTGAGTGAGCGACTCTCCGCCGTCCTCCCAAATACCACAGATGCCAACATTGTGGAACCAATTCGCAAAATAAAAAAAAGACCGACCACCAGGTTACCAGTAGCCCCCGAAAAAGAACTCGTGATATGACGATGAATGAGCGTTATTGAAAAAAGAGACGGAAAGTGCACGTTTGCAGATGCTGCAATGGAAAACAAGAGCAGCAAAAGAAGAGTATCGACCAAAAGGGAGAAATAAGAAAAAGACTATGCGAAGGAAGAAAAGAGCATCCACAGTTTCTCAGCTGAAAGATCTAGAAGAGTCTCGGGCAAAGTACAACACCCGGAAGGCGTTTCTTTAAAAGGCCGAAGCAATTAGCTTCTGGTTTCAGAACCGGAACACAGGCTCTTTGAAACAGTGAAAGAAACCTAGTCACCGAAGCAAAGGGAATTGTAGATGTTTTTAACCAGCACTTCGAACAGCTGCTGAATGTGCAAAATGTCGAGCGAGCTAATGACGAAAGAGAAGCATGAATTGATTAACGTCAGCACCTAGCAATTAAGCCTTATCTGACGTGTGACCACTCACACAGGTGTCGTTTATAAGTGTTGACATTCACCCTGATGATCCACCAGCTACAAAAGCACACCTCAACTTTCAAAAGAAAGAAGCGGGTACCCTGCAACCGGATTCACACCAGTACCAATTGAATTAGTGCCAGCCCTTATTCATCTTGGTTTGATTCTAGACTACTATTCAGGCAAAACACGGAACTGCACTCAACCCTCGTTTACCGAAAGAAGAGCCGTTATCCGGTCACGGAAACTGCACTCAACTTTCAGTCACCGAAAGAAGAGCCGTAACCGCGATTTGCGAACAGCAGCTGAGGCCAAACTCAGACAACCACAACCCCCGCGAAGGTCCATCCCACTAGTGAGGTGGCAAATCCTCACTACCCGCGGTACCCAATTGCCCCTGGGTGAGGGGTTGGTGTCACATTTTGGTTCTGTATAACCATTCGTTATACAGACATTGTTTCATTTTTGTGATCTTTTGAGTTTTGCAGCTTTTATCCAACTGGCGGATGAGGGGCACCGCTCACCCTCTGTCAAGTATATCCACATTGATTGAAGGGATGAACCAGCCAATCAAGGGATATACCCAACTGGGCGTCTAATTTCATTAACGTCTATCCACTTTCGGTATTCGTTGATCGTTTTTCCTCATTTAATATATCCTTAGATATATTATCTTTTAAGGATCGCATCAATCTTCATTATACGTCCTGCTTCAATCCGTCAATTCCATTAGACTAAAGCTGCCTACGTCCGCAGGTTCATGCCAATAAATTGACAAGAACCTCTCAGAGGCACCACTTGAAGGTGTAGGTCAGCACGTTCACTTACTGGGGAATATGTACTCGGAAACATGTTTCCTTTCTAAATTTCCAGGTCCATGATTTCACCTCCGACGAAAGAGAAGCAAGACCAGTCAATGAAGACCCAGTCCAGCCCCGAGCGTAGAGGAGGTAGAAAGAGCCATCCAAAAGCTAAAAAATAACAAGTCCGCCAGGTCGGATGGCATACCTGATGAACTCTTTAAATGTGGAGGAGGTGTTTTGATTTTGATGATCCGTATGCACTAGGTCATCACCAAAGTGTGGGAGGAAGAGTGCATGCCCACTGACTGGTCGATAAGCTCCATATGTCGTGCAAAAACTACCGCGCATATCCCTACCTAATGTTGCATACAAAATCCTATCCAACGTACTGTGTGCGCGTCTTAAACCGTTCTGCAACACAATAATCGGCAAGTACCAGTGTGGCTTTAGGCCAGGCAGAACAACGATAGACCAAATATTCACACAGTCGAAACCCACTATCTTTTCATCGACTTTAAAGCTACATATGATAGCATCCACCGCCAAGAGCTTATTATGGCGAAGTCTGAATTCGGGACCCGGAACAAACTGATCCAGCTGTGCCGCATGACGCTTAACAATAGGCAGTGCAGTGTGCAAATGGGTAACAGCTCATCCGAGTTGTTCCAAACATGCGCAGGGTTTAGACACGGAGATGCGTTGTCATGTGACTTCTTCAACATAGTCCTGGAGCAGATAGTGCGCAAGGCAGGTGTGAGCACGGAAAACACTATCTTCAACAAGTCCACCAGCTCCTAGGCTATGCGGACGACATTGACATCATCGGTCGATCCAAGAGAGCTGTGCTTGAGACCTTCACAGCGATTGAAGAATAGGCGAAACTCGTTGGCCTGAAGTGAATGAGGACAAAACAAAGTACATGCAGGACAAAACGTCACTGTTGATAGCAGCAATTTCGAAGAAGAATTACCCAAGCAAACCGCTGCTGCTTCGGGTTGGCCAAACAACTGGGTTCAAAACCCTTCTCTCGAAAGACAAAGTGTCTGCTATACAAAACTTTGATTTTACCAGTCCTACTCTACGGCGCCGAGTGCTGGACGATAAGTAAAAGAGGAAAATTTATACTGGGCACTTCCGAGAGAAAAATTCTTCGACGGATTTTCGGACGAACACGAGAACTGGTTATGTTACCCAGCAAAGGACACTTCTCATTCTCCTTTTTTTGGTTCATATATATCGTTTTGTGTGCATCCCTTCCTGGTGACGGTGAGTGGTGGCCCCTTCGACTTCCAGGTGTAGAGTATTTAGTGTTCTACTGTTGTCAAACGCGAAACTATTTGGCAAATCATTTTTCTTGCTTCAAGTGTCATGACTCATGACTCTTGAGGAAGGTGAAGGATGTATTTGACCAAAAGTAATCTTTTTTTGTTGTAAGCTTTTAAGTGTTTGGAACTAATTGCAAGAGGGGTTAGTGAAAATTAAGTGAGAACAAGAACAGTTTGAAAGTAGTTTAATGACAAGAAGGGTGTACCTGTTTTCTTCTTTTTGCTGTTGGTGGTAATGACGAATGAAAAATGAAGAACAATTTTCATAAAACGTTCAGTTTTGTGAATGAATTATAAATGTACAGAAAGATCCTTCACATTTTTATGGGGGACATGGTGAGAGATTTGATAAATAAGGGCAAACAAAAAAATCCTCATAAGGATGCACAAAGATTCGAAAAAATGAAACAAAACGAAAAAACAATATTCATTTTTCATTCCTTTTTCTTCACAAATATGAGTTGAGTGTATACAAGATCTTGTTGGTGGATCTTTCTATGCAAAAGTTTTTTTTTTTGTCCTTCATTTATTCTTCTTACATAGGCAAACGTTTGTGCATTATCAGTTTTCGCTCATTTTCTTGAATCTTTGTGTATCCTTATGAGGATTTTTTTGTTCGCCCTTATTTATTTTCCTTACAAAGGAGTAAGGATAACGGGTCATTATCGCGACAAAAGTTTCGTTTATCGTTTTGAACGTGAAATCGTGAATTATCATTTGGCAAAAGTTTTTGATGTGGTCAGAGCTAAATGACAAACAGTGCAAATAATTTATAAAAGAGTTTAATAAAAATATCTAAATCAGTAATAAAAAAGTGAAGAGAAATCATTTTGAAAGTTGAAGCAGAAAACTAGTGAAAAACATGAACATTAAGAAACGCAAACTTTGGTAATATAATAATTATTGATAACTAAATAAATACAAAAAAATATTAAATAAGTGGCAGCAAATAGTTTCTATAAAAAAATAGTAAATAAACAAACAGTTGTACAACATTAACTTTAGGGAAAAAAAATTGGCTTAAATTAAAATGAAACGATTAAGATCGTACAATTCAGAATCTAGGGCAGTAGTAGCAAACTTCATGACAATAGCTCAAAACGCCCCTGATCAAAGTGCCCCTGAACGAAGTGCCCCTGAACAAAGTGCCCCTGAACAAATTGCCCCTGAACCAAGTGCCCCTGAACAAAGTGTCTCTGTTTCCGCCAATGATTTGAGTCGGAATGCAGATTTTCAGAAGCATCTACTTCTGAGTCTTTTAGTTCACAAGGTGAAATTGAAGAATATAATGTACCTTTCGAAAGCATTAATCTTCAATTGGCTCGTTGGGCTACGAAACACTTAATAAGTACTTCAGCTTTGAGTGAGTTGCTAGCTATTTTAAGTCCAAAACTTCCCGGGCTTCCTAAAGATCCCCGGACTTTAAAGAAAACTCCAAAAAAATATAATTCCAACACCAATGGATAGTGGTGAATATATTCACTATGGGTTGAAAGACTGTCTTACTGACTTTTTATTAAAGACAACACCTAAGGAAACTGAATTACAGATCGACTTTAATATTGATGGGCTGCCAGTGGCAAAAAGTTCCATGAGCCAAGTTTGGCCAATAGTTTTTTTTTGTTTCCTCTTTTTCAGAAAGCTGCCTTTGTGCAATTCGGGCGTAATATAGACCCAAAAAAGTTTATTAAAAATAATTTACGAAAAATGTTTGATGATATTGTGGCAAGAGAGTTTTAGTGGCGAGGCACGCCAGCAAAAAGGTGTGCAAAGGCATTGTTGGAACACAAAACTATAATTTACAAATCTTAAATATTTGGAATAACGTAATTGATAAATTGTTTTTGAATTTCCCGCCTCTAATTATTTGTCATCCATAATTTTGTAAAAAAAAATCTTTTTAACGAAGCTCAAACTTGTACATAAGCAATGACAATGTATAAAAACCCTGCAATTTTTATTAGTAGTCTTCTTGTTAGTTGAAAACCATCATCAATTGTACTCCATATTATATCGAATAAGTAATTGAAGCTAGTAAAGTAATTTTGTATAAATTTCGAGTTGTTATTTTATTGAAGAAAAGGTTCAATACCAACATTGGCGCCCAACGGAAATAAACAATTAGAAATATAAAAGACAATAGTTAACAAAATAAAAAAAAAATTAGACTTTTTAGACAAAATTTGTTGTATCGGTATCGGAAAACGCGTGTGGCCAGTGCTGTGCATAAAACATTGAACAATTCATTAGAAAACATTAAGAAAAGACAATCGACGATCAAAATAAAATAAATTAAAATCAATAGACAATCGACCATCGAAAAAGAAAAAATTTAACATACAAATCATTTTCAAAATTGACTTCCATCATCCATTATTCATCGAGAAAAAGCAGACCAGGAAAAACGAGTCATCCTCTTCATCATTAAAAGAATAAGTATAAATCGCAACCCAGGTATGTTTAACATAAAATAATCGAAAATGCGCTTCTTGGAAAAAATCAAAAATCAATAAAATAATGAAACAAAACTGCTATCAATTAATACAAAACGCATCTTCGATTATATACGCATATCGTAATATCGTATATCTATTTCTATAACGTATGTACCTTAAATTTATCATCTAATAAAAAATATGTACCTAAAAACATAATTTCACATAAAACATAAAATAAGAACTTTGTCGTCGCTCTTATGATTGCGCAAAATTCATAATCCACATAAGAGAAGAAACAGGTTCCACATTATCTCTCTTATGCATTTTAAGAAAGCTTGCTTGCACTGATTTCGCTACTTTTCGTTCGTTGATCGCTAATCTCAATATATACACTCGTTAGTCGTTCGTTCATTGCATAGATCTTCATTTCGCTTCGATTCTCTCTTGTTAGAAAGCTTTAGTTGTTTCGAATATCGTCGGGGAAGAAGATGCTGCATTGATCGTAGGTATGCAAACGAAGAGAAGCTTTATTGATCTTCGCTTAAAGAATTATCATAATCACCATCATCGTCGTCGTCGTCGTCATCATTGGGTTCACAATCGTTGTCATTGCTGCATTGGCTTATGCATACATACTTCAGCAAATATCACTCGCATCGTTATCTTGTATTGATTTCATCGTCTATATTGGCTTAGCAATTTATATTGAGAAAGGTCAGTTACATTTGAGATCATTGAACTTAAGCTTTTTGGAAAAATGTCTCTCGGTCTCGACGAACTTAAGCAACAACGAGGTACTACCAAAGGAAGTATCACCAGATTAAAAAAACTACATCGATTCAAAAACTGATAATCTTTCATCTACGGAGCTTGATTGCCGGTTGGGTATTTTAGAAGCTTATTTTAAACAAGTTCTATCGTATCAGACGCAAATAGAAATCTTAAATCCTAAAGATACTGGCCGTGCAGAATTAGAAGATCTTTATGTTTCTGTGAAAACAAAGATCGTAACTTTATTAGGAACGCAAGGTTCATCAAATGCAACCTTAGGAGATACAACTGTAAGTTTTCAACATCCGATGAATCATTTACCAAAAATCAAACTGCCTAAGTTTAGTGGAACTTATACGGAATATGAGAATTTCATACACTTATTCTCAACATTAGTAGATAAAGATGTTAGTCTATCGAAAACGGAAAAATTTAATCATTTGCTGTCTTGCTTAACCGACCAAGCTCTCAGCACTATTAAAACGTTGCAAATAACAGAGGATAACTATTCTAAAGCCCTAGAAAGACTTAAGGAAAGGTACGATAACAGCACAATGATATTTTTGGAATATATTTCGAAATTGTTTGAGTTGCCCCCCGTTCCAAAAGGCTCTCCTGTTCATCTTAGAAGTCTGGTAGACACAACAACAGCTTTGTTTAACTCGTTGCAATCATTAGGAAGCTTCGAAAATATTTGCAATGCAATTATTATTTATATAGCGCTCTCGAAGGTAGATTCTGATACAAGGTCGAAGTGGGACGAGATCTTGGATTATCAAAAGCTCCCAACTTGGAAGGAGTGTTCTGATGTTCTCAACAAGCGTTGTCAATTCTTAGAAGTTCGCGAAAAGAAACCAATGCGGATAGAGTCAAATCAAACCGCGCACAATAAGTTCAACAATGGCCCTAAACTCTAAACATCGTTTTCCAACATCTCTTCATGCGACACAAACTAAGTGCCTTTTTTGTCATGAAAATGATCATTCGATTAACCGATGTCCAAAATTTATAAGACTTTCGCCTTTGGAACGTTACTCCAGTGTAAAGAAACAGGATCTGTGCTTGAATTGCTTGGGCAAGGGGCATGGAGTTTCATCTTGTCAATCAACCTTTAGGTGTAAACATTGTAAGTTTCCACACAATAGTCTATTGCATAGGCAACAAATAGCATGAAGAGTTTTACGTCGGCACCTAGCTATCAAGCCTTATCCGACGTGTGACCATTCACACCGGTATCTATTTTGAGTGTTGATAATCACCCTTATTTACAATGTTTGAAATTCATTAATATCAAACATGATGCGTTTACGATCCCAATACGCATTATTTAATATAATTTATTTCATTATGTACTTAAGTACCATTTCATTATTGCCATGTATTAACCATAATGGTAAATGTTTTTCTATCGATGTAACTGGGATTGGAAACGCCTTCCCAGTTACCGAGAACGAATCTCTCGACAACCACAGCCCCTCTGAAACTCCCACTAGGGGGCCTACCGCGACTGTAGTTGCCATCCATAGGACCTATGCTGCCTCATAGGCATTCTGGATGGGGCTTGCAACTACCCCAGAGTACCAGCTTATTCAGGTAGACATGGTAGTCTATCTATTGATTATTGTACTTTTGTGAATAAATTCACGTACACTTTTCCAATAGGAATTTTTCCAGCTTTCGTTCTTAACATGGATTAACAAGGATTCACTGGTGTCCTTGTCATGCAGTCTCTGCCAGTTGTCAGAGCGGTTGAACAAGCTGGAAGACTGCATAACATAGCGTAAACCATTCGCCTAGACCGAAGTCTAGTTTCCACCCTGCACCATCTAGGAGGTTGGTTATTCCGCACTAGAGTTTGTAGAAATATGTACTCGATATTGCAAGCAACACTTTCTAAATAACCCAACACTCTTCGCAGGGCTGCATAGGCAACAGGCGGAAAGTAGTCATCGAACAAGAGAGGAACATATTGGATCAACTTCGAATGTAGCAATCGAACAAGATCATGCTTCAACTTCGCCATCAGTTGCAACTTCTAACACTGACACTGCTTTAGAACAGGACCAAAATTCGTACAACCAAGTTATTCTTGCCACTGCTATCGTTTTAATACAAGATTCATCTGGAGGATTTCAATTAGGAAGAGCGTTGCTAGATTCAGGCTCACAGGTGAATTTCATAAATGAAAGTTTTGCAAAATCATTGCAATTACAGAGACAGAGAAAGCAAATTGGAATCGTAGGAATTGGTGTCACCAAAACAAACATACAATATCAAACACAATCCGTAATTAGGTCTCGCTTTAGTGACTTCGAAATGTCCTTGGAATTTCTTATTGCGCCATCCATTACTGGATATCAACCAGAATCGGAGTTAAGAGTGAGAAACTGGAATATTCCTAAAAACATAGAACTTGCTGATGAATGTTTTTTCCAACCGTCACGCATAGACTTGCTTCTAGGAGCTGAGGCCTTTTTTGAAATATTAGAAGTTGGACAGGTCAAGCTTGGACAACATTTTCCTTCTCTGCAGAAAACTTCGTTAGGATGGATTGTTTCTGGAAAATATAGAAATGTACCAGATCTACATGGTGCAAGTGCAACGTGCTGCTACAGTCAAAAAGATGAACAGCTAGAAAGATTCGTGGAAAAATTTTGGGAATTAGAAGAGCTTCAGGTATCAAATTCTTAGTGGACAGAAGAGCAAAAGCAATGCGAACATCATTTCATAGAAAATATTGAAGTCTTAGATAATGGTCGTCTTATGGTTAAACTTCCCTTCAAGATGGATCCTAACTGCTTAGGAAGCTCTTATGACATCGCATTCAGACGGTTTTTGGCTTTAGAACGAAAACTTTCAAAAAATCCTTCACTTAAAAGTCAATATTCTTTGTTTTTGAAGGAATATGAATCCTTAGGCCACATGTCAGTCATTCCAGAACCAGTGTTAGCAGAACCACACTACTATCTTCCGCATCAGTGCGTGATTCGATCGGAAAGTATATCAACCAAGTTGCGAGTTGTTTTCGACGTGTTGCACATCATCCCATGTATCACTCAACGGACTGTTAATGGTCGGACCAACGATTCAAAACGATCTCTTAAACATCCTCATGCGTTTTAGGCTGCATAGGTATGCCCTTACAGCAGACATTGTTAAGATGTATCGTCAAGTGTTGATTCATCCATCTCATAGAAAGTTTCAGTTGATCTTATGGAGGGACTGTGAACAAACTCCCATTCGGACATACCAACTGAACACTGTCACTTATGGCACCTCATCAGCTCCTTTCTTAGCCATTCGTTGTCTTCAATACTAAGCCGACAAAAATAAGGACGAGTTCGAATTAGGGTCGCAAACCATTCATTCTGATTTCTACGTAGATGATATGTTGACTGGGGCTGATAGTCTAGAAACCTTGGCCAGATTGAAAGCAGAGGTTGTTAAGGTTTAGGGTTCGGCAGGATTCAACTTAGCCAAATGGAATAGCAACTGTGCAGACATACTCAACGAAGTTACATCAACGAATAAAGATATTAGTCTTAACGATTGTAATTTAACCAGTACGTTAGGAATAGCTTGGAATTCGAGTAGCGACGAGCTTAACTTCTAATATAAACCGAACCGAGTTTTTGCTAGCTTCACAAAAAGAAATATTTTGTCGCTGTCATCTTCACTGTTCGATCCCATGGGCTTGGTAAGTCCAATAATAATCAAGATAATTCTACAAAGATTGTGGATTGAGAAATTAGATTGGGATGCTCCAATCCCAAAATGTCTCGAAAATGAATGGCGATTGCTCATGAACGATCTACACGCTATAAAGGATCTAACGGTTCCACGTCATACGCTGATAGCTGATTTAAGAGATTTCCAAGTTCACGGGTTTGCAGACGCCTCCATGGACGCTTATGGTTGTTGTATTTACCTGAGGTCAACAGACATTTTCGGATCCATTCGTTGTAGGCTTTTAGTGGCAAAGTCAAGAGTTGCACCTACCAGGAAAAAGCAGCTCCCTCGTTTAGAACTCTGCGCTGCACACCTTCTCTCGAAACTATGGGACAAAACAGAACACATATTTAACTACGCTCCTTCCGAAGTTTACTTGTGGACAGATTCTTCCATAGTCTTGCATTGGATTTTCACTCAGCACCTTCGTAGGAAATAGAGTATCAGAGATACAGGAAAAAACTATAAACTCGCAATGGAAACACGTTCCTACTCAAAGCAATCCAGCAGATATTGTCTCACGAGGCTTTTCGGTACAAGAACTCAAAACGTCTATATGGTTCGAGGGTCCTAAGTTTCTACTTAAGGAAGAAACGAATTGGCCACATTTATTTGAAGTCCAGCTCTCTACGGAAGAGCTTTTGTTGGAAAAGAAAAAAACGGTTCTGATTTGCCAAAAACCAGAGTCGAATTACATGCTAGAAGTAATCGAAAGATTTAGTTCCTACACGAAATTACTCCGTGTTGTCGCTTATATGCTGCGATTCTGTAAGAAGATTGAAGTTGATTACGTTTATAAAACCAGATTCTT
The DNA here is from genome assembly GCA_920937365.1 of Sphaerophoria rueppellii. Classification (NCBI taxonomy): domain Eukaryota; kingdom Metazoa; phylum Arthropoda; class Insecta; order Diptera; family Syrphidae; genus Sphaerophoria; species Sphaerophoria rueppellii. Next base: position 133,737 of record CAKKXW010000009.1, on the reverse strand, counting down.
ACAGGTTTTTGAACTCGAAAAAGCCTTACGTCACATTGTTTTCGTTGTTCAAACAAATTCCTTCGCAGAAGAGATGTCAATTCTCAAGAGCAAAAAAGATATAAAGAGTCCCTGAAAGTGGCTTAATCCGTTTATAGAGGAGAGCCAAGGGATACCTTTAATCAAAGATGGTGGCAGATTAAAAAATGCCAATATCCCCGAAGAATGTATACACCCGTTATTGTTGCCGAAACATAGCCATTTTGCACAGATTCTTGTTCGCCATCTTCATATCACAAATTTTCATGCTGGTCCTAAGACGCTCGTTTCATTGATCAGGATGCGGTTTTGGATAGTGAATGTCCTAGGCCTAGCAAGGAAGATCGTTCAAGGTTGTGTTCATTGCGTCAGATATCGTCCAAAGTTATTGGAACAAGTGATGGGGAATTTACCGGTAGAGAGATTGACTGCATCGCGTCCTTTTTTGTGCTGTGGAGTCGACTTCTGTGGCCCAATTTTCACTCATTTCAAAATCAGGGGCAAGGTTCCTTATAAATCGTATGTTGCAGTTTTCGTTTGCTTCGCATCAAAAGCAGTGCACCTAGAAGTCGTGTCAGACTTGTCAGCAGACGCATTCATAGCAGCATTAAAGAGAATGATAGGTCGTCGTGGTTTACCCAAAGATATACATTGCGACAACGCAACTAATTTTGTTGGTGCGCAATCTAAGCTAGCTGAATTGCGCAAAACGATGTTTCAAAAAAGTTTTAAAGATAATGTTTTGAGCTTTTGTACTAAAAGGGTCATCTGTATAGAAGCTTGAGCGGTGCTAAGCTCACTTTCGAAGAACTATCGACATCGCTAGTTGAAATCGAGGCGGTCATGAACTCCAGACCAATCACACCGATGTCATCTGACCCCAGTGACCTGGAAGCTTTAACCCCAGCCCATTTCTTAATTGGGTCATCCTTAAAGGCAATACCAGAGCCTGCTGAGGAAGTCGACGATATTAGTTACATCCATCGGTGGCGGCGCATAAATGCCGTCAAAACGCACTTTTGGAATAGATGGTCAACGGAGTATATACATGAACTTCAACATCGTACAAAATGGGCGTCTTCTAGTCCAAACATTATTGAAGGATGACATTATAAACATTCTTTCTCTTCTGAAAGATGATTTTTCGAGTGGTCCAGATGGTATTCCACCTGTTGTTTAAAAAAAGTGTAAGTCCATCTTAGCATCTCCCCTCCGTTATATTTTTGAACTGTCTTTAAAATTAGGAAAATTTCCATCAATTTGGAAAAACGCTTACATTATACCAGTCTATAAGAAGGGAGATAAGGCCAACATCACCAATTATAGACCAATATCTAAGCTCTCATGCATTCCTAAGGTATTTGAACAAGTTATTTGTGAAAGTTTGGTATTTCATTGCAGGAACATCATCTGTCACCAACAGCATGGTTTCATGCAGAAACGTTCTACTGTCACAAATCTTCTTGTTTTTATAAATCAATGTGTAAGCACTTTGGAATGTGGTCAGGAAATCGATTGCGTCTATACAGATTTTTCGGAAGCCTTCGACCAACTCTCTCACGCCATCATAAAATTCAAACTAAATGCATATGGCTTCCCCCCATTTTTCATCACTTGGATATCCTCTTATCTCGAGAATAGGTCTTACCAAGTAAAATTCAGGCATTCTATCTCTAAGTCATTTTTTGCTAATTCGGGAGTTCCTCAGGGTAGCCATCTAGGACCTCTACTTTTTAATTTAGCTATTAATGATGCCCCGTTATGTGTGCGTAATAGCGAAATCCTCATCTTCGCAGATGATATGAAGATTTACAAAAATATCTGTTCTAGTAATGACCACATTCTTCTACAGGATGACATTAATAGTTTTGCATTGTGGTGTGAGAAAAATAGTTTAAACCTAAATCCAATAAAATGTCAAACAATGACCTTTTCAAGGAAGCGTGCACCGTCTTCATATGACTACGCTATCTCACAGCACATTCTAACCCGTGTAACTTCTGTTAGAGATCTTGGAGTTTTCTTTAACCCTAAATTAGATTTTTCTGTACACATTAACAACATCGTGAATAAAGCAAACTCAATGCTTGGATTTATAAAGCGTTGGTCAAAGGAGTTCTGCGATCCAAATATAACCCGCGCTTTATATTATTGCTATGTTCGTCCTCACTTAGAATACGCTTCCCAAGTTTGGTCACCTCATTACAATATTCATATTGAGAGGCTTGAATCTGTTCAACGAAATTTTACTCGTTTTGCCTTGAAAGGTATTCTATGGAGTGATCCTTTGAATGTCCCTTCTAATGAAAACCGTTTGCTAACTCTCCAAATGGAAACATTGTCAAGTAGACGAAATAACAATGACATGGTATTCTTCCATCAAGTTATTACTGGTGTAACAGATGCACCGGAATTACTTGGAGCTATATCTTTCAACCATCGGGGTGGCGGTTATAATTTTCGTAGGAAGCACTTGGTACATGAACCAAAACATCGTACCAACTATGGTTTCTATTAGCCCTTGACACGTATGAGTAGGCTTTCAAACTGCAACTCAGACTTATTTGATTTAAATATAAGTAAGAATAAATTAAAGTCTTTACTCAAGACCAGTGTTATACACTTTTAAATGTTTCTCTGTTTACTTAATGTTTGTAATTTTTAGTTATGTATTAATCTTGTTTTGTTAACTGTCTTGTTTTTTTTTTCATCCATGTGAGTGTTTGTTATGTAATGTTTGCTTACTAACAACTAACACTGCACTAAGTGATGAGCCGGTGGTATAACATAGTCTACTATGTTGGCAAACCATTGGTCGTAAGACTGTGCTTGCTATAAGCTCTCTTCGACCAATTCTGATAGTGTAAAAAAAAAAAGGCAGTCTGGTTATCATACACGAAGATAACGTACCACCCCAAAAATGGATTTTGGGACGCATAGAAAAAGCCATCGAAGGACCAGATGGTAAGGTGAGAGTTGCAAACGTACGGACATCACGAGGAGTTGTGAGACGCCCCATTCGAAAGCTTGCAGCGATTCCATGTTGAAAGATTATTCTTTCAAAGAGGCCGGAATGTTGGAACACAAAACTATAATTTACAAATCTTAAATATTTGGAATAACGTAATTGATAAATTGTTTTTGAATTTCCCGCCATTAATTATTTGTCATCCATAATTTTGTAAAAAAAAATCTTTTTAACGAAGCTCAAACTTGTACATAAGCAATGACAATGTATAAAAACCCTGCTATTTTTATTAGTAGTCTTCTTGTTAGTTGAAAATCATCATCAATTGTACTCCATAATTATTATATCGAATAAATAATTGAAGCTAGTAAAGTAATTTTGTATAAATTTCGAGTTGTTAATTTATTGAAGAAAAGGTTCAATACCAACAGGCATTGTCAACATTAGGTGCCCTGCGAAGTAATATTAAAAGAAAAGGAAATAAAAAAAAAACTTAATTCCATTTTATTTTTACAGATGCTTTTCATACCAGCTATGGCCAAACAGGAGATTATTTTGACTAAGTGGCAATGCGTTTCTTTCAATATGCCAACGAAAGAATTAAATTGAAAAATTAACAGCACAAGTATGCTTTTTTTAATGAATTTTTAAATAAGTTTTCCGTGATAGTGTTCCTACGTCTGCGTCTTGTCTTTCGAACAAAAGCATAAAATTAAAAAAAAAAACTATCATGTAGCTACCTATGTATGTTTATTTTTCGTAATACTTATAGAATTTTTTATTTATTTATGTTTTAAAAAAATAATGAATTTCATAGTATTAAAAAGTTTTCCGTTATTTTATGTTCCTATGCATGTCTTTTCTTTAAAACGAAAGAACAAAATAAAAAAAAAAAAAAACAAATATATTTAACATACATATTTAATTATTTCTTTTTTTTAATTATGTATTAAGCAATTAATGAATTTAATAAGTTTTGTATAATATGTTATTGTTCGTATGAAACGGATTCTTTTTTCTTTTTTTCTGAAATGAAGTCAAATATAAAAATATAACTAAACATTATGACTTTTTTATTTTAATTAGAGATTTGATTAAAGTGTCTGAAATTAAGAAAAAAGTAAACAAAAAGTTTCTTAACTTAAGGACTGCTTTAAGAAGAGTCAGTTTTATTGTTCCTCCGAGAATGGTTTAATATGTTGGGAAAACATTTTCTGTCACCGTGTCAGCAAAAATGTTAACTTCTTTAATTGATTAAAAAAAAACTCATTTATGATTCATTTTGAGTTCCTTAACCTGAGCTCTTGGACACTGATTTGAATCATTAAAGTGAATCATTTAGGATTTTAAAATTCTTCATTTAAATGAACGTATATAATGTTCTATACATTCATTTAAATTATTACTTCTTGAAACTTTTTTTAATCATAAAAATGATTCCAATATAATTCATTTAAGTGAGGGAATTCTGAGTATATACCTTCATTTTAATTAATCATATTGGAATCATTTTTATGATTCAGAAAAGGTTCATGAAGTAATCATTTAAATGAATATATAGAACATTATATACGTTCATTTAAATGAAGACTTTTAAAATCCTAAATGATTCCCTTTATTGATTCAAATCGGTGTCTAAGAGCCCATGTAAAAGAACTCAAAATGATTCTTTTCTGTATTCTTTTTCGGTCGATTTGTGGGTGGAAATGTAATTGAGTGGAAAAGGTGTTTGTGTTTTTGTATTTCGTGTGTTTGAGTTGTGTCAATATTGTGGTTAAAAGTTATCCGGAGATAATTAATTGTTTGAAGTTTTGTGGCCACTGGTTTTTGTTTTATTTGAACGTCTTCTTTGAGAACCTTTATCAAATTTGTATTTGATTTTTTGGAAATTAATTTTAGAGTTTTATATTCTAATGCACTTTTCGACGTTCTCCCATAAATTTGCGCAACCTTAGGAATTCATATGCATCAGTTTGTGCAAAATGCAAATAAAGATGTTTTTTTTTAATTTCAACTCACAAGCACGCAATTTGCCTCGGAAATAGTTGACACCTCCCAGCTAACATTTTGGTGAAGTTTCAGATTTCCTTCAGACAATGTGAAGAACATTTGTTTGAAAAAACTTCATTTATCTGATTAAATTCTGACGATAGACAAAAAATGCTACAATCTTTGACAATACAAAACGAGTATGTTGACATTTGGTATTCATTCATATATGTGAGCTAAATATGAATGTACAGAGGCAAATCTCAAAAAAGGATAAAAAAAAATAAATAGAGTGGCGCGACAGCTCTTGAAGAGCCAAGGCCTAAGTGGCTTACTCTCATCAACAATTCTCTGGGTGCGTGTGAAGAATTGAGGGGACCTACAATTTAAAGCCGATTCCGAACGGCAAGGTTGAGAAGCACTTTTTCATGACAGATGATACTCTTGGAAGTTTTGTCAGTTCTTCGCAAGAGGCAGTGTCCGTGATAGATGAAATAAAAACTTTGGGCCCGAGTAGGATTCGAACCCACGACGTTCTGCTTAGCAGCCAACGCACCTAACCACTAAGCTACGGACACTACATCTCAAAAAAAAAGGATCCTGGTATATAAATGTATTTTCCTTATTTCTTTTTGCAAAGGGGTAATGATAACGGCACCTTGTCTCGAACGAAAAGAGTGAAACATTCTTAATGTTAACATTCGTGACTTCATCAAAGATTTCGTTAAGAACTGACGCGTTTAATTAAGAAGGTACCAGAGATTAAAATGAGTATGTTTGAACAGTTCGAACACGTCCAGCTTTTTCTTGTGTGCTTGTTCATACTCGTTCGTTTGCAACCCTTATTTATGAATAAATTGATTCATAAGTAAAAAGGCTTGTAAGTCAAACCAAGCAAGCAGAGGAAACTCGTAAATATTTTTCCGTTTCGATCATTTCAAGTCAAACTGATTCACAAGCAATTTGTTTGCTTGTACTTACTCAATTATGTTCGAGTTTTCGGGTAAAATTGATTGGATGTTTAAATTTTTTTTTCTCTACGAAGAAAAAAAAGAAAGATCTAGGCTTTGTATGGGTTATAATTTAACGAATAAAAATATTTTTTAATGAGTTAGGTGGCCTAATTTGCAGTCATAAATATAATAATCCGCACTGGAAACATTATTTTTCACATTAATTAAAGAAAGGATTTATTAATGAATGCATACATTAAATTTAGGCTAGGTATGTTTGTACAGGTACCTAAATAGAAAGTAGTGATTGACGAAGATTATGTCGTGGGAATACCTGCTACCGGTTGGTAGAGAATGCAGTTTTGTAAGGATATTTTAAATATTGTTAATCTTTGTATGACATATCTGACCTTCTACCTATTACCAAGCTATCTACTGCTTTCTGGATAATATATTGTAATTCCTTTTTTAAGAGTATTAAAACAAAAATTGAGGTATGAAAGAAGAAGTCAAGCTATGAATGAATTAGTTTCAGCAATAATTTTTGGTTTTCCGCATTTTTTTATAAAATAAGATTTTTTTGTTTCAATGAGTACATTTTTAAATACTAAGATTCAAATGAAATCATAAAGATATAGAACGTATTGTATTTAAGGTATGAGATGTGCAAATCGATTCAAGAAAATATGCCAGATACTGTGCATGTTCTACACCATAAACAACAGCTGCAACGAATTCAAGAGATCAAGAATAATTTTTTGAATGAAATTGTTATATTCTTGACTCCCTTTAAAGAGACGACCTGCGCCCTGGGTGAAACGGATTCATTCAATTTAACTGAATTCAAAGGAAAAGTGAAACATTATCTTATGACTTTATTTTACCCTGACCGCTACGTTCTAATATCCGCCATGCAACAACATAAGATTATTACAAGCAGCAGAGAAGACTAAAATGTACGATTTTATAAAGTCCCTAGCTCCAGCCATTGAACCAAATACGAACTCTTTGGATATGCAACCGTCAGTTTCTTCAAGGGAATGTGATATGTCATATATGTACGCCGATTTTGCTGGAGAAAATTCAACTGAAAACGCGGATTAATTTGCTCATGAAATCAAAATGTATATTGTAACCCATACACAAGGTCCTGTTGTTATTCTACAATGGTTTTTTGAACACAAAAAATCAAAAGCATCAAAATATGTGGATTTTTTTATTTCTATTCGTTTCTATTTTATTCGAAAAATTATACACTGGTATAAAAATTCGAGAATGAAAAAAATCAACGATGAAAATAAACCTCCTGACCATAAATTACCTACATTTCCACTCAGCACACAAATCTCAAACAAACCAAACAATATTTCTCGATTTACTTACAAGCGCCATGAATAATGGAGTGGTGATTGTAAGCGATTCTTCTTTCAATCAGTAAACTCGTTTGAACTCGTTTGAAATAAGGGATGACTTGTAAATAATTTGACTCATGAATAAAAAAAACTCGAAATTACTCAGTTGGTTGACTCAGTTTGATCGAACTCGTTTTTTTTTTAGTAAATACCCGAAACTTACAAGCAATACTTGACTCATTTTAATCTCTGGTAGGTACCTACTATAATATTTTTATAAATAATATAAAATGTTCAATTATTTTCAGAAAAAAAAATACGTACATTATTCAATATTATTCATTTTCTTTTGCAGATAACACGAAGGCGACGAAACTTTAAAAAAAATTAAAGTTATGATATAGTTGAATGAAATTGAACTGGAAACCTTCACTTAAACGAATCATATTATGTTCATTTAAATGTTTCAGACAAGATATATGAAGTAATCATTTGAATGAATATATAGATCTATATATACTTACGTTCATTTAAATGAAGATTTTTCCAATCATAAATAATTCTCTACAATGATTCAAATTGGTGTCCAAGAGCCCAGGTAAAAGAATTCAAAATGATTCTTTTCTGAATTCTTTTTCGGTCGAGTTGTTCAGTTTCTCGATTTAATTATGATTCATTTCTGAATGGAAATGTTTACTGGGCTGGAATCCGAAAAACAGATCCCTTTCCTGTAGTTGTGGTTGCCTTGGGTATACATCCCAGCAACCATTTTCATTCAGAAATGAATCATAATTAAATAGAGAAACTGAACAACTCGACCGAAAAAGAATTCAGAAAAGAATTATTTTGAATTCTTTTACCTGGGCTCTGGGTAAAGGATGGAATGCATATATGCATATATTCATATATCTTTTAATAATAATTTGATAAAATATAAAGGGTTTTCCAATAAGAGGTGTTATTTTGATATTGAAAGAAAAATGGCATTTTTTGAGATAAATGATCGGATGTTTATTTCATTATAATGGAACACCTGAAAGATAAGGTCTACGCCAACAGCCCATTGTCGTTTCAAGACCTCAAAGATGGAATTCGTAGGGCTATCGAGGACATAGGGCAGCCACTTTGCGATTTGGTTATGGAAAATTTCATGAACATTTGGCTGATGTTGTGTTCCATTATAAACGGCATATATTCCTCTTGATAATGAAATAAACATCCGATCTTTATTTATCTCAAAAAATGCCATTTTTCTTTGAATATCAACATAACACTTCTTATTGGAAAACCCTTTATTACTTAAATTCTTATGGTAAGCAACATGCATGTCCAGGAGCGAATTCAAGGGGGTTATGGGGGTCGTCACCAGCGTTGCCGCGAAGAAAAAAAAATGTTAAGGGCCATTTTGAGGGCCATTTCCAAAATGTGCGGGCCACTAATAATAACAATAATAATAACAATTTGCCTTTTCTACATAAACTTACATATTATAATATTTCAGGTATTTGTATGGTAAGGTATTAGGTATCAGTATCACACTTGTTTAAATTCAGTACACAAAATAATAGGTGAAATACAAACAAATGGTATAACGTAGAGAGCTTGGAACATACTTTCGACTTCTTGCTGGTTAAGAAGCTTGGTAACTATTATGGTAATAGTGAATGGTAAAAACAAAGATTTAAAGAGATAAATTCACTAACAATTAGACATAATTCTATATATGTACGTATTTTTTTAAATTTAAAATTTAAATTTTTACTTTTTAATTGATAAACCTTTAGTAGGTTAATGTCTTTCGTTATTATTTGCGTTAACTTATTAATTTCTTGCTATGTAAGTAATTTAATTTAATTTGACTATTATATTTGTCAATCTAATTTGCTCAAAGTAAAGCTTGTCACTAATTTATAAGATTGTATTATCTTACTGTGTAAGCATTCGAAATAAATAAATATGACAGTCATCGGTTGACCTCCCAACCGTTCAGACCTATTTTCCCAAAGTCTCTCGCTAGTACTTTTAATCTCCCAATTCGTTTTCCCTCTCTATCAAATCCATATTCTCTTTCCTTTTTCCTCGCGATTTAACTAGACACGTGTGATTGTTAACGAGATTGAATTGATATTCCTTAAGGATGGCTCCTAAGCCAACCCGTTCGGGAAACCGGTTTGATTGCTTCGATCCCGATCCCCCCAACCCCCCACTTCCTCCATCTAAAAGAAATAAAATATCCAGTGATCTCGTCCCTCTCTACCCAATCTATTAAAAATAAAACGGAACAAATCTCTCACAAATCAAATGAATCTCTCTCCCAAGAGAATAATTCGAAAACTTGTAATTTAACAACCGATAACCCAACAATTAATGATACCACCGCTACAAACAATACCAACATCAACAAAGCCCCAACACAAAAAACTCACTCAAACTCAACAGAAACCACTCAAAATAATTTGAGCAAAAACAACACTCCCTCAACTGATTTTGTTCTAAATGCAAATCCACCTACAATAACCTCAAAACATAATACATCACCACAATCTGCAATCAACCCAATACAAAATACAGCTTCTTCATCTCATTTTCAAAAACCTATGTACATAGACATCGATTCTGATGATGACGCACAATAATATAAATAATTGTCAACTCCTAACCCGTGCCCCAGGTGACGGTGTGGGTCCTCCCCTCAACGGAGGGGACTCTCACCGCCGTTTGGGGCGCAAGAATAATGTATTAACAGGTGGAAATTACCCTTTTACCCGTACACTGGTCGGTACGGTGAATAAGTGCTTTTCCACCGCCTCCAATGACTTCAAAATCTTGCAATGGAATATGAAAGGTTATTACAATAACCTTCATTCACTCCTGTTGCTCATTAAAGAAATAAACCCCAGTATCATCACCCTACAAGAAACCCATTTAAAATATAAAAGTAAAATATTTCCACCTAAGAAATATTCAGCCTTATTCCATAATCTTCCATCAAACAATTCTTCGAAACAAGGTACATGCATACTTGTTCAAAAATGTTTCCCACACAGATTCATAACGGTTCATTCACGCATTTCCGCAGTTGCTGTAGAAATCGAATTAAAATACAAAATAACTGTCATTTCACTTTATATCCCCCCTGACCAAAACTTCAACAGAGTCGAGATCAGATATCAGGATATCTCTGATCTCGACTCTATTGTTTCTAACATAACAACACCAATCATCTTAACTGGTGATTTTAACGCCTGGAATCCCGCTTGGGGCTCTCCTTCTATAAACAGACGGGGTAAGATTATTGAAAATTTTAAAGCCAACAATAGCTTCAATAATAATGATGGTCGCCCTACCCACCTATCCACGCACGGTACACTCTCACATATCGACCTAACACTTTCATCCCCGCATCTTACCACATCGTTATCCTGGGAGGTCTCCGAAGACTTATACGGGTCCGACCACTTCCCAATCCTGTCAACTCTATCAATGGGCAACAGTCCTATACTCCCAAAATCGCAACCTAAATTCCTGACTAACTTTGCTAATTGGGACCTCTTTCAAACTGTGGTTTCAAAACAAACTTCACTCAGACCAGACTACAAAAATATAAATAGAGAAGCTGCCAATATAACAAAGATAATTCGTTATGCCGCTAACCTCAGTATTCCTCAAAGTACTCAAAAACAACATAATAAGACTGTTCCCTGGTGGACTCCCTACCTTCAAAGCCTTCGTCAGAAAAAGCAAGCGGCATACAAAAATTTCCGTAGGTTTCCTTCTCAACCCAATCTTATATCCTACCGCAAGGCCAACGCTGAATTTCGTAGAGCTGCAAAGAAAGAAAAATCAAATTCTTTCAACAAATTCATTTCTAGTATTAACCAGAACTCTTCACCGAAACAGATGTGGAACGATATAAAATGTCTTGAGGGCAATTATACGCCACACACCATCAAACTAATTAAAACCGAATCCACTAACCTTACAAATCCAATTGAAATCAACTCATATTTTGCTACCTCATGGGAAAAATCCCAAAACAATTCCAATTTTCATTCCTCGTTCCTTCAACAAAAAAATACCTTTCTGTCTATGTCTCACCCAAACTACATACCCTTGTCCTCAGCCAATTCCATCGAAGCCTCCATATCACCTTTAGAACTCGAGAACAACCTTCAATCTGCGAAAGGGAAAACTCCAGGATTTGATAGAGTTACTTACGTAATGCTCAAAAATTCCCCGAAATCTTTAAAACATAAACTTCTGTCATTGTATAATAACATCCCTGACAATGGCTGCATTCCTCAACAATGGAAGGTCGCCGACCACGGTGTGCAATTTTCGCAATCTAGCTGTACTTTATTCATTGCGCGTTTAAATGGAATGTTGTTGATTCAAAAGTGTTTAATTATGTAATTATATGTTATTTATATGTTATTTAGAAGTTAACCTGTGTCTTAAAAATTTATTTTTCATATATTTAGGAAAGTAAAACATTTTAAAAATGTCTTTTTTTGACCTATCTTAAAACATAAAAAATTCCTGTTTTTTTTTTGTTATTTCGTTTTGTTTTCAATTATACATTATTCATACATACAAATATTAATGTTGATAGTTGAAAATTTAATTCAAACTACTTTATTTTTCCAAAAATGGCCTAGAAAGAAAAGAAAAATAAAAGCATATGTTTATTCCTGATTAATCAATTTATTAACTTTTACTCTTCCTCTTCAGAACTTGAGGTTTCTGAATCGGTAGATTTTAACAATGCAATGCATTCTGGAGCAAGTGGACTTCTTTTTCTGCGAAGTTTAGAGCTGCGGCTCGAAAGATATGGATCAGAAGAAAGTAAAAATCTATTTAAAACATCTCGATTCGAGTTCTCTCGAGAAGATTTTCGACTAAAATGCTCTCGAAAGCGCCTATATTCCTTGTTGCTTGCTTCTTGAGCTTCCTCGGACAACTGACCCAGTGGTAAAATGCAAGCCTCAATAATTTGCTTCGAGTGGATGAGCAATTTGTGAATACTTGGAGGCATATAATACCAAGAATAATGCCGAAGATATATATCCCTGGTTTCGCTAGCGTAAATTCCAAACTTTTCGGAATCAATTTCACATTCGCTTGATATTACTTCAAGTAAAACTCGAAAATGATTGATCAAGTCAATATTGAGGCCTGTTATTTCAGCTGTTACTACTGGATTTCGAAAAAACTTTCTGGCAGTGTTGCCGTCATTGGTGTTTCCAGCAATTTGCTTTGGCATGTCAATCAAAAGCCCCATTCGTTCCCGAAATTGGGATTGAAGACTTCTTTTTCTTTCAGCCACGGATTCTTTTTCAGTAGGAGTCTTTGCTTGCCACTTTTTTATTTCCAACTTATAGGATATGTGCAAGAGACACTCCAAAGACCGAATCCAAGAATGCAATGGGGAAATGCCAAAGCTGAACATTTTTTCTTCTGGCTCTGTCGATACATTATTTCTGGTGTTCATTTCTTTCGGAGTGGCTCCACAAATAAAGCATTTTTGGGAAGAGCTATATTGCGATAACGCGCTACAAACTTTGCCATCAACCATTGTGAAAAGAAGCTCATGTTTGCAATTTGCTACTACACCATTTACAAGGAGGCTCGTTGGCTGTAGATTATTTATTTGTATTTGCATTTCCTGCTCTTCTGTATTTATCAGTTGAGTGTTTTCTTTCAAAAATACAAATTTTATCAGCCTGCAGTACCTTGTTGAGTTCGGTCTCGGGTTTTGCCATACAATTTTTTTTTGAAAAATCGTCGATCAATCGAAGAGGAACTAAAGTAACCGAAAATAGATTTTCGTCACTATATTCGGCATCATTCATACTCATTTTATATTTGCTTTGCGCAGAACTTCCATCGCATCCCCATTTTGATATGAGTCGTAGAGAAACAATCTGGGTATTTAGAGATTGGAAGGTTTCAAGATCGTTTTCGGCTTTAATGATGCGCTTTACTGTTAAATCCAACAAGGCTTGCAATTTAATTTGTGCAGATACATCAGTTATCGTTAATGCTTCTTCTTCAGGGTAGCAGTCTTTTTTGGCTTCTTGAACTAGGTAGTATGGCGGGTAAACATTTGCATTAAGCTCTTTCAGCTGCTGTCGCATAGCTTTATATTGAAACGTGCTCATTTTCGTATTTACTATGAGCACAAGGGCTTCTTCAGCTGATATTATTTTGTTCTTCTTTTCTTGGTTTAATCTTGCCTTTTTTATTTCTGTGGCTCTTTGAGGAGAACAATTGGACAGTTCTTTTATTAAAGTTGCTGCATCTCTCCTGCCAGCTAACCACAAGTTCATTTCAGCCGCAAGTGCAATTTCATTTGGAGTTTTAGAGCCAACCAAATCCTTGACTTTACGTTTTTGCACTCTAAGTGTGCATTCTTCGAATGGTTTGGAGGGTCTCCCCTTATTTGCACCTGAGCTGGTTGATGGAACACTATTAATAAAACTTTCTGGTAGCTTTGCTTCCTTTTGCAACCAAACTTCGTTAGCTTTTTCAAAATGGTCCAGTTTTCGCCCGCTTTGTTCCCACCTTTTCTGTATTTTGCTACTTAAAGAACTAACATACGTTTTCAGCACTCTAGGGACATTGTCTGTATCTGCGAAACCGAATTCTTGCATGATGAATGCCGAAATTTTTTGGTTGCGATCCTCTTTTGATGAGGTTATCCATATTCCAAAAATTGCTGAATTTTCCATTTTGCTACATGGTTCAACAAAAAAAAAAAAAATGTAATGGTTTCGCACTCCAGACGCAAGAAAAGTCAACGGATTCTAACACAGAATACATCAACGGAGATTTTAAGCCCAAAAACAGGACGGATACACGAGGATACATTTTTAAAACGCTTCACAAAGTTAAAGAACACAAAAAAAACAACACTCTTTAGGTCTTCACACAAATAATTTTTTATTTTTTTATTTTTTAGTGCACACAAAAATTAACTTACCTTAAATATTTCTTAAATGTTACTTAAAATAAAAAAAAATAAATTTAATTTGCACAACTTTTATTTTACTTCACCACGCTGTTATGAAAGTGACACAAGAAAAACAATGAGCTTTAATTTTTTTTTCTCTTGAACCAAGCTGATGTTTGTCATTCTGCGGAACGGTAAATACAGTTGTTTTCTTGTTGTTTTTTTGCCATTCTATTGTCTGAGGTTTTACCTTTCCATTGATACCAATTTTGTTGGATTTGGGAGACATATATTTTTCATTAAAGTACAGCTAGATTGCGAAAATTGCACACTGTGGCGACGGTTCTACCCATACCGAAACCAAAAAAGGACCCCACTTTAGTTTCAGGATATCGTCCCATATCTCTTTTGCCTTGTGCCTCCAAGATACTAGAGAAAATAATCTCTAAAAGAATCTTCTGGTTCATTGAAAAAAATAAACTCATCGACAACAACCAAGTTGCTTTCAAAAAAGGCAGAAGCACAATGGATTCTCTTCTCCACCTCGACTTTTTTATATCATCCACTATTTCTGAAAAAAATCACGCTACGGTTTTGGCAATTGATTTTGCCCAGGCTTTTGATAGAATTGGTCCCCACGTCGTTTTAAAACAATTAATTGAATGGAAAATCGGACCGAAAATATATAACTACTAGCCGACCCTGCGACCCTCGTCTCGCACCCTTCAGAGCAACCTTAGAATCATGAAAATTATCTTCGTGCTCTCGCTGAATTTTGCGAATTCGCAATGCAAAATTAATAATTTTTTCTATGAAAAGCAATGAGGTTTCCGAGATTTTCATCAAGAACTTTCTATTTTCAATTCGAAAACCGATTTTGAAATTTTCCAGTTTTCCATTTGAAAACCAATGCACCTGCAATTACATGCAAGTTTCCCGTTAAAAACCAATGAGGTTTCCGAGTTTTTCATAAAGATCTTTTTATTTTCAATTCGAAAACCGATTTTGAAATTTTCCAGTTTTCCATTTGAAAACCAATAATGCACCTGCAATTACATGCAATTTTCCCGTTAAAAACCAATGATGTTTCCAAGTTTTTTTTCATAAAGATCTTTCTATTTTCAATTCGAAAACCGATTTTGAAATTTTCAAATTTTCCATTTGAAAACCAATGCACCTGCAGTTACATGCAATTTTCCCGTTAAAAACCAATGAGGTTTCCGAGTTTTTTTTCGTAAAGATCTTTCTATTTTCAATTCGAAAACCGATTTCGAAATTTTCCAGTTTTCCATTTGAAAACCAATGCAGCTACAATTACATGCAATTTTCCCGTTAAAAACCAATGAGGTTTCCGAGTTTTTCATAAAGATCTTTCTATTTTCAATTCGAAAACCGATTTTGAAATTTTCCAGTTTTCCATTTGAAAACCAATGCACCTGCAATTACATGCAATTTTCCCGTTAAAAACCAATGAGGTTTCCGAGTTTTTCATAAAGATCTTTCTATTTTCAATTCGAAAACCGATTTTGAAATTTTCCAGTTTTCCATTTGAAAACCAATGCACCTGCAATTACATGCAATTTTCCCGTTAAAAACCAATGAGTTTCCGAGTTTTTCATCAAGAACTTTCTATTTTCCATACGAAAACCCATTTGAAATTTTCCAGTTGTCCGTGAACAGTCCTTAACTCTACTTTTGGTTTTGACCGAGACCGAAAATGAACGAATCAATCTCGAATGACACAGGCCTGATTTTGACCGAGACCGAAATGTATGTAGCTAATATTCAAAATGCGAAATGTACATGCACAGAGATTGGAAACTAAAATCTATGCTTTTTTTTAATATCGATGTTAAAATTTTCTTTTGTACAGAAAATCTTACCCAAGAATTCGCGTGTAAACATTGTCTTGGTGTAAAAGCTTAAGTAGGAGTTCAGCCCAAAAAAATGAATAGGAAATGAAATGAAATGAAATGAAAATGGAGAGACATTTCAAAAAACTGATGTCGGATGTCAGTTGCCTGAATTTAAAAACAAAATTTCCGAGTAAGTAAATTGAAATCAATGTTTTTTGCTCTTAATAATTATTTCTTTTATTTTCAGAACCTCCTACTGCACAATCAGTGCATGGAAGAGGAATTGTCCATCATTTATAAAGTGAGATTTTTGTTTGTTTGTTAGTTTAAAAATATAAATATGAATAATAAAGTGAATGATCAAAAAATTATTCGAGAAAAACTTACGATTTACGAATGAAGGTAATCCCAATCCAGATATGATAAATTGAGAAATGAGACAAATAAATTTATTGACAACACAATAAAATGACACAAAATGACATTCCGAATGACTCCAAAGTAAGCAGTTTTTGTTCAGGGATGTTATCGTTTTGATAACGTTACGTCATTTTGAAATTGCGTTACGTAATTGTTTATAATTTTTAATTTGTTAAATAACTAACAAATTAAGATTCACTTAATTCGGAAAATAGTTACGATGGATTCACCAAGTTCAGGCGCATCTTTTGGTACCAAAATTTTTGAAATGCAGAACAAGTGCTGCTAAGTATACGCCTTTCGTTATTTTGTTAATAACTTTTTAACTATGATTCACGAAATTCTAAAATTGATTCACTTAATTTCACCAAATTCTCACCTAATTATTTCCATCAAAAAAATTGAAATTCCTCACAAAGTGCTGGTAAGCATATGGCGGTTCCGTTTTTGGCGAGCTCATCGGCTTTGCAATTTCCCGGAATGTCTCTGTGGCCCGGCACCCAAATGAGGTGAATATTAAACTGTTCCCTCATCTCATTCAGAGATGATCGACAATCGTTGACTATTTGAGAGTTTGTGGAGATAGTAGCGAGAGATTTGAGAGCGGCTTGGCTGTCCGAGAAGATTCGTATATCCTTGCAAGATATAACGTTTTCTTTGAGCAAGGATAGTGCCTCTTTAATCGCCATTACTTCTGCCTGGAAAACACTACATTGATTGGGAAGTCTGTTTGATAGACTGAGATTCAGTTGTCCCGAATAGATACCACTTCCAACTCCGTAATCGGTCTTTGAACCGTCTGTAAAGAAGTGTACCGCACTGTCTTTCAGGGGTCTCTCTTCTTCCCAGGAAGATCTTAAAGGGATGGAGACATGGAAGCTTTTATCGAATACCATTTTTGGGGTGGTATAGTCTAGGCGATCTGGAATAGATCTGAAATTGTCTAGAATAGTAGTATGACCAGTATTGTTACTGTTAAATTGAGAGGTGGCTCTAAGCGTCACACATGAGTTGGCTGCCACCATTTTGGAGAAGATGTCAAGAGGTGTTAGGTTTAAAAGCGATTCCAGGGCTGCGGTTGGTGCATTACCCTAGGTCCGGCAGCAATCGGTTCAC
Organism: Sphaerophoria rueppellii; assembly: GCA_920937365.1. Classification (NCBI taxonomy): domain Eukaryota; kingdom Metazoa; phylum Arthropoda; class Insecta; order Diptera; family Syrphidae; genus Sphaerophoria; species Sphaerophoria rueppellii. The sequence goes on along the minus strand of CAKKXW010000009.1, from coordinate 116,113 downwards.
TCATCAAGACCCAACACACGGCAGAGCGGCGCCGACATTTGTGAATGATCCAATTGCTTGATGAACAATTTCCCTCCTTCAATTAATAGGAAAGCAGGTGGCAGCTAATGGATATATCCTCTGGCCCAGGTCAACACTTGTTAGCTATGACAACCCCAAATAAAGCTCCCGACCGTCCCTTTAGCCCTCAACATATGAATAATACAAGGTTGGTAGTTGGACTAATCATTTCACCTTTCGTTAATTCATTTTGCATTCCAGGTGGAATTGGTGAAAACAAATGCTGCGCCTGGCAACGACAACAGCAGTTAATTCGTGTGTCAGCGTTCAATGTCCTGTGAGCTGTGACATTGCGGTTTGCCGGCCGCTGCTCAAGTCCAACCAGCCACAACCGACAACAGTGTCGCTTATTTATTTTTGTACTTAATCGCTCCTAAAAGTTTTAGTTCATTATATTATGTAAATATTGTTTATAATATATTAAGTTCGCTTTTATATTTATCAAGGTGTGAAAGTTATTAAGTTTAAACAATTAGGTGGGTTTTATTTGGGTCACCTACCCTACCTTTATAACCTGCATATTTATTTCATATTTCATATTTATTTATTATTATTATTATTATTATTATTATTATAATTTTATTGAAATATAAATAAATTATATTAACAATAATTAGATATGTATAGCGCTAGCTACCAGGGCTTTCGGCTATTTGAATAAGGAGAGTTGCGTAAATTAAATTTTGTATTCGAGGTTGAGTTTGATTAAGATCTTATGGACTAAGGTTATGTTGGTTTTTGAAATGGATGATAAAAGTTGATGAAGTGACTTATTGGAGATTTCGAGGGAAACTCTTTCGATGTATGCGCATTGTAGCATATGTGAGACAGTAAGTGTTGGTGTTGATGTACAGAAATTACACAGAGGAGCAGGTTGTTTAGTTAAATGATGCTCATGGGTTATTTGGGAATGTCCCATTCTGAGTCTTATGTAATTCTTTACCAAGAGCGATGGCAAATCCGTTGGGTAAAGGGCTCGATCAGCACCGGGATTGAGAGTTGAATAGGTGTGCTGATATTCGGACCAGTCAGACAACAACTTTGTCTTCATAATCGACTTGTTGTGTTTTTTAAAGTCTTTAGAATTGAAGGAGTGGAATTTGAGGAGTGGCTCTTTTACTGCTTTTTTCGCTTCGATGTCAGCGAAGACATTACCACTGATGTCCATATGTCCTGGGATCCAAGCAATTTTAAGATTTTTCTTTTTAGCAATCAGTTTGTCCCGGATGACGAGAGCTAAAGTTGAGTAGTTGCTAATATTCATCACTGCTTTTATTGATGAGAGGCTATCAGAGAATATAACGGTTTTTTTATTCTTAGCTACTTCAATTGCTTTCAAGATGCCAAAGGCCTCGGCTGTAAATATTGATGAGAATTCATGCAGTAGCCCTCTAGATTTAATTGCACCGTTTTCATTGACGACTGCAAATGAAGTTCCGTCGCTGGTCTTTGACGCGTCCGTAAAAAGTAATTGCCAACCTTGTTTTTTAAAATTATCACTTGTTTCTAGGAATAAAGATCGATATATTTCCTTATTAGTTTTAGATTTGGAATAATCTTCGAAAATTGTAACTATAGATTCACAAGGTAGATTCCAAGGAGGATGGTTGCTTTTAGATTTTTTATCAATTATGATTGGTGAGCCTATTTCTGTTGCATCTTTAAGTGTATTTTGAAGGGCGGATGGGTATTTTGGTGTCTTCTTCCGGCTTAGTATTTTGATCATGTCGTCCTGGATAGGAGTGAGGAATGGTGAGTTAAGTTTTTGTTGAATTTGCCTTGTGAGAAACTCGGTTCTGTTGAGTAAATTGGGGAGTCCAGATTCGACCAAGATGTTTTTTATTGGTGTTGTTCGGAAGACTCCAATTCTGTGTCTTATTGCTGCATGGTATGGTGTTGTTATTAATTGTAAAGATGACTTCGCGCATTTACCGTAGTCAATTTTAGAAAGTATAATTGAACGAATAATGGAGATTAAAGTATTAATATCACAGTTGTATTTTTTAGAACTCAAAAACTTAATTAAATTTGCTCTGGTAGTAAGGCTCTTCTTAATATAAGTACAGTGGTTCTTAAAGCTATATTTTGAATCAAATACAATGCCTAATATTTTCGAGAAGTTTACATTTCTTATTACTTCATTGTTAGGCATACGCCGTCGATTGATTTTTGACATTTATATTTCCGGCAAATGTGTAAAATTTCAGATTTTGAAATTGATATTTTTGATCCTGATAAATTACCCCAGTTATCTAAGTCGTAAATTATTGCTGAGAACTTGGAAGCTAGAAGAGTTAAATTTTTACATTTTGAAAATAGAATAAGATCATCAGCGTATAAGACATGTTTAATTTCTGGGTAATAGCTAATAATTTACTAATACTGTTAAATGCAATAATAAATAAAACTACTGAGAGAGGTGATCCTTGCGGAATACCGTTTTCTAAATAATGAATTGACGAGTAGATTGTATTAGTTTTTAAACGGAATTGTCGATTAGAGAGAAAAGATTTAACATCTATACTAATATATAAAGTGAGACTTTTGTTTGTTTGTCGGTTGTATGTTTGTAGTCATTCGCCATGAAAGAACCAAAATCCAAGGATACCTTCGGTGCAGTGCCCAAGGGCACCTTAAGTTTTGACGCCTTCAAGCGCGTCAACTCCATCGTGGAAAAGACCGATTCTGTTTTGTCAAAAGGTGAGTTCAAAATTGTTCACTTAAAATTGGGTGAAAATAGCCAAAGAAAGGGTGGGTAGAAAATTGCCAAACTGAAAAACTTGAATTGAAAGACACACTCCGTTTGCTGGTTTAATACACAGTTAGTATTTTCTTTATTAATAACATTCATTTAACCTTAGTAGTTATTTACAATTTAACCTTAAAATAACCTTTTAATTTTAAGTAAACAATATACATTTTATATGAAAAAACATCGAAAATAAAATGACAGTTGACATTGGGACAGCTGTGGCTGTGTTTACGAATATATTTAAGGGCAGCATTCAACATTCTCCGCCCCCAGTGAGCAAAGTGAGCGATCATTGTTGGTTTTCTGCTTCATGCATTGTTGTCTCACATGAAAGAGAGAAATTATTAATAAATATGCACTAAATAACTATAATTTTCAAAATAATTTAAAATAAATTTTCATAAATAATACTATTAGCGCCATCTATGCGTGAAAGTTTACTTGGCACACGCTCTTATGTTTTCCTAACAACTCCTGAAGGTTCGAATTTCGCTGTCAAACGCACTTCGATATCATGTTGTATATCCGCCATGGCGACATTATACTATCGTCGGAACTTTCCATTCATGGTGTTGTATGTTGAGTGTTGCATTTAATTTTATTTTGTAATTTCGGGTTTTTTTTTCTTTATTTATATGTGATTAATGCAATTTTAACTTCGTGTTGTGTTTAAAATGGTTAGTATCATTTGTATGAAGAGAAATTGTGTGTTATTTTGGTGTTTTATTGAATATTCTATTTTACTATTGTGTTGTTTTTGTAATTATCGTTTTCATTGAGTATTAGTATTTGTTAGAGATGTGCAGATTATTTGTTTGTTAGAGATGTGCAGTTTATGTCGTGTTGATTTTTTTTTTCGTTACTTTCAGACTGTTTGATTAATTCTCGAGTGGGTGAGTATTATTTTGATTTTGTTGAATTTAATGTTAATTAATCATTAATTTCAGATGAATGCTGACACGATTGCCACCTGTGGCGAAATAATTAATATTAATTAGTGTTGTTTAAAATGTGTAGTGTGTAGTTTTGATTCGTTCAATGTGTTGTTAAATTGTTAATTGAGTGGTTAATTAATTCAAGTTTATTGATTAATGACGCGTTTGTATATATTAATTTTAGGTTCTTCTGTGCGGAAGTCGATATTGGGGCACTTGGTTTTGTGGTGGGTATTTGATTCTTTTATTATTAACGTGTTATTAATTTTGTTTTATTTCAGGTGAATATAGTGCATGGTTGCCATCTATGGCAAAATTAGTATTTCGAGTGAGTGTTAATTTTTTTTTTTTTTAAATTAACTACATATTTAACCTTGAGTTTTTATTTATGATTTTATATATTCTTATGATTTCATATGAGCGAGTATGTGTTGAGTTGGTGAATGTGTAGGGGCGCATGTGTTTGTTTTGGGTGTGTATGTTTCAATTTATTTTTGCTAGTTTTCATTTTCCTTGATTGATTTTTGATTTTATTTGATTCATTTTAAATTCAGTTACGTTTATTTTGATATTTAAATTTTAGTGGACTGTATTTAACGAGTTGCAGTTTTTTTGTACTTCATTAGTGGTTTGTTTTTGTTTTGTTAGGTTCATATAAGAGTTGTTGTCATGAGATTCTGATTAAATTTACAATTATAAATCTATTTAATTACAATTTGTTCTTTGTGAGTTCTTATATTTCTCATAGTTCTCATATTTTAGTAATCGGTCTTTTGAATTCAGAATTTTGAGTACGGACCTGTACTACCCGGACGAGACCATCCTTTCCTGGGTAAATGTCGATGATCCTTGCCATCGACCATTTTGACGGTGGAAGTCGTTCGTCTCGGAGTAAAACCAAATCTCCAATTTTGGGTTGACTTTCTGTCTTCAGCCATTTAGGTCGATTTTGCAGTCTTGTGAGGTACTCGCCACTCCATTCCTTCCAAAAGGTTTGAAGTGAAGCTTGAAGGCGCTTCCATCTATCTAGGTAGCCATTTTTTTCTGTTTCTGGGTTTCCTTCTGGAATAATAATAATATATATATAATTTGGGCTAGGAGTGTACCAAGCTCTTCAAACGTCAAGGCTTGATTTAGGGCGATTCTTCTTAAATGGTATTTTACCGATTTCACTCCGGCTTCCCATAAGCCTCCGAAATGGGGAGAGGCCGGAGGAATAAAATTCCAATTGGTCCCCAATTGACTAAGTGAATCCGCGATGTCGTTGTAACTGAGTTTGGCATCGTTCAACATTTTTTGTAGCTCCGTACTGGCGCCTTTGAAATTTGTACCGCAATCGCTGTAGATATTCGTACATATTCCTCTACGAGCTGTAAATCTTCGGAACGCGGCAATAAAGGCTTGAGTTGTGAGGTCTGTGACCGCTTCAAGGTGAATTGCCTTCGTTGACAGGCAAACAAATATTGCAAAATATCCCTTAAATCGCTTGGCATTTCGTCCTTTCCAAGCCTTTACTTCGATAGGCCCAGCATAATCGACGCCTGTGTGAGAATCAGTTGTTGCATAGATTTGGGCTTATTTTTGTAGCAAATTATACATTTATTAATATGTTTCTTAACTGTTCTTTTCATATTGAAAATCCAGAACTTGTTACGAATATATGCCATCACTTGTTGTATTCCACCGTGGAGGGTTTTCTTATGGGCATCTTCAATTATTAATTTTGAAAGATTGTGGTCTGGTTTTAATGCATTTGATCGTGTGTCAGAATGGAGTTTTGCAATCTTCCTCCAATTCGCATGATATCAAAATCATCTACAAAGATGTTCAAAGACTTGTTGAGTTTTGTATGAGCTCCCTTCATCTTAGGAAACATCATCTTTTGAACAGTTTTGATGGCTATTCTTTGAGCTATTTCAAGTTCTAAGGGTGATAGAACTGAATTAACACGCATACTTTTGGCTTTTCGAAGATTATGGATGAATCGATTTACGTATGCAATTATCCTTATTACCTTCGAAAGTTTTGAGTACTTGGAAGTAATATTTAAGATTCGATTATCTTCTTCTACGACATGGTGGACTTTGATTTCTCGCTTCTCTTCTTCTGTATCTAATTGAGCGGGTTGTTCGGGTATCGAGAAATCCCATTTTTCCTGAAGAAAGGGTGGTCCATTCCACCAAAGGGTGTTCTCTTTTAATTTAGATGGCAATATACCACGAGACGCAAGATCTGCTGGATTCAATTTGGTAGGAATGTGTCGCCAAATACTGACGTTGGTGTGCTTATGGACTTCTGTGACTCGATTTGCAATGAACGTTTTCCATCTTGATGGCAATCCTGCTATCCAACATAGAGTGATTGTGGAATCAGTCCATGCAAATATCTCCATATTCTTGAACGGCAGCACTGATCTAGTGAAGCTTAGCAACCTTGCTAAAATGACGGCACCGCAGAGTTCCAGCCTCGGCAGAGAGACCGTATTGACTGGTGCCACCCTGGTTTTGGATATTACCAAATGGGTGTAAATACAACTGTTGGTATCCAGGACTCGCAGATACACAACAGCTCCATACGCCTTGATCGAAGCGTCACTGAATCCATGGAGTTCGACACGTTGAATGCTCTCATCTGTGTTCAACCATCTGGGAATCCTGATGTCTTCTAGAATGGGTAATTCTTCCTGAAAGGAGACCCATTCTTGATGCACATTCTTGTCGGCACAGTGACTTTCACTTGAACTTTATGAGGCAAGGAAACTTGTTTTTATTGTGTTGGGTTTTTGTCTTCGCACACACGGGTGGATTATTGTTTTTGGAAACTTAATGTTTTTAGAAACTACACTGAACCAAAAACGGTGGTCTAATTAACAATTTTGTGCTTTAAATTGATTATTTTGTTTTCAATTTACAACCAATGACCGACGTAGTCAATATGATAATTTAAGATTTTCAAGTTAATTTCACATTGATGATTTGCGTTATCAAAAGGAAACTATAGTCGTCATATTTATCATGGTAGTAGTCATCTTGAAAACCCAAGTTATCAAATTGAAAACGACGTTAATCCTAAGGAAAACTACAGTAATCAAATAGAAAATAGTTGTTGGAAAATGAAAATCGTTGTTGTCAACTTGAAAACAAAGGTTGCCAATATGAAAACCATGATTTTCTGTGGTTTTCAATATTACAACCACTTTTAAATCGAGTTTTTTATTTGATTACCGTGGTTTTAAATTCTAAGAATGCTGCTGCGGCTGCGAAACATATCACAGTGGTTCTACAACAATATAACAAGTATCATTTTCCCTTATATTTTCAATCCAAAGGATGTGCTCGTGTCCAGGAAACCATGAATGCAATCCTATACTTACTTCACCAAAGTTTATGAGTCATTCATTTCATTCTGAAATATAATCTTTAAGAACTGTTTAAAACTAAATATTTTGGAAAAATTTTATTTATGTAAGAAAATGTTAGATTTAAACTCATAACAAAAAGTTAAGTTAAGTTCCTAAATTATAATATAGTTTAATATATGAACAAAAAGTAAAAAGTTGATTGCTGATAGGCCATTGTCAATTATCCAATTTAAAATATTTCTTTTCATCGCCGCCGGCCGATTTGCACATCTTTGAAGAGCTGTCAATACCAATTCTTTGTCCTGTTAATGAGAATTAAGGGAAAAATGTAAACTTAAGGATACAGAAGCAAAAATACAATATTAAGCTAAACGCTAAACGAATTCTCTATCTACATTGTTTGTATTATAATATGCTTATACCACATACCTTCAAATATCGGATAGAATTGTTTTTGACTCTAACTCCTTGCAAAAACTTTTATTTCATTAAGTATTCAACACACCACTTTTTATTTTATATATTAAAAGTTAAAGTTTTTCAATTAATTGATCAAAGTGTAAGAAATATAATATTTTCATCTTATTAACTTTCATTGAATTAAAATGTACATTTTTTTGAGTTAATCTCACACAGAACTTTAAACTTCCGATTGAATTATCACGTTACTACCAACTGCTAACTCATGAGTCATGACATCATGTTTATTGGAAAATAACATTTATTATTAAATTGACAACACTATTGTTGTATTTGATTACCATAGTTTTCAATGCGATAAATTTAAATTAACAATCATCGTATTGACAACAAAAATAATCTTTTTGATTATTCCGGTTGTTTAAACGACAACTCTGATTTTCAAACTAGATACGAGAAATTGAAAATTTCAAATTGTCGCATTTACTATCAAGTTGTAAAATTTTGAGACGACTTCTGAACATTTACATCGCATTGAAAATTTTTTTCATCAATATGAGAATTTACGGTTAACAACCAGTAATTGTCAATATGACAACGGTTATTTTTTTCAGTGTATGTTCTTATTGTTTTAAATAAAACTATTGGCTCTTTTAAGAGGACTCGAAGGACCAAAATGTTTTGTCAAAAGGTGAGTTCAAAATTGTTCATTTAAAATTGGGTGAAAATAGCCAAAGAAAGGGTGGGTAGAAAATTGCCAAACTGAAAAACTTGAATTGAAAGACACACTCCGTTTGCTGGTTTAATACACAGTAAGTATTTTCTTTATTAATAACATTCATTTAACCTTAGTAGTTATTTACAATTTAACCTTAAAATAACCTTTTAATTTTAAGTAAACAATATACATTTTATATGAAAAAACATCGAAAATAAAATGACAGTTGACATTGGGACAGCTGTGGCTGTGTTTACGAATATATTTAAGGGCAGCATTCAACAGATTCCATTCTATACAGGTGCATCGCGCGACACCCCGTTTTTAACGAAATTTGACAAAAAATATTGTTAATTAAAGTACTAATTACGTGCTTTTTATGTACTGAAAAATCAAATTTTGTGCTCCATTGCAACATTTTTTTTTTTTTACAAAAATCCGGGGTGTAGCACGATATCGTTTCAAACCCCGCATGGTGAAGGGATCGAAAAATATCATCAATTATAGTATCAAAATTATGTGCTATTTATGGGCTCGCGATAACAGCAATAATGAATCATGCACTACTTATCTACATTAAAATAAATAACTTTGTTTATTCCCAAGCGGAGCGATGTAGTCAAAACGCGTGTTAAATATGTACTGGCAATGATCGCAAAGAAACCAGAGTCAAGGCTCAATGTTCATTTTGAAATATCCTTTGAAACAATAAGTACTTTAATTTCAAAATTTATAAAAAAAAAACTTCATACGTCAACGCTTACATTAACGAAACAAATTTAAACCTCTGAGCAAAACCCTTTAAGTATGCAAGTAATTGATCGCCAGATCTCTGTTGTGAAGTTTGAATTTGAATTTTTGAACCAGTTTGTTGCCTTAAAGTATGCAATTTTAAATTTGAATTTTTGAAACAATTTGATGCTTAAGGTATGCAAGGTATGACCGTGCAGTGTTTTGAATTTTTTAAACGCGTTTTTAAGTATTGAATCATGCCACGAGGTAGTACACTTAGAAACATAGGCTATATTAGCTGTGTTCACTGACGCTGTGCTGGACTGTTCTAGACAGAAAAGAACAGCTTTTTGCTATTCATTGAGGTTTTTTCTGTGATAATCTGTTCTACTTTCCTGTTCATTGACAAACCTAGAACAGTTTAGAACAGGATTTTCTGTTCTTGCTTTTGAGTCAGATCAGGTTAGAACAGACTCGTGAGAAATGTCAAAATCGAAGTTGTCATTTTTTTTATTTGCCGTTTTGATTTGGCTGTGCTTTGTGTTTTTTTTTCTCGTTATTTAAAAGAAAGTTATTTTGCCAATTTGTTTTATTTGTTTAATTAAATAAATATAAAATAAATTGAAAAAAATGCATCAAATTCTCTTACATTTCATCAAAGAAAAGGTTATAACATTTGTCATACTTTCATTCCAATGATCTGAAGAGGAATCCGACGAAAAATCACTATCGGTGTCTGAATAACTAACATTTTCATTTAGTTTTATCTTAGCAATCACTTGATTTTCCATTTCAATAATTTTTAAAAATATTTTTCACAGTAAAAACACAAAAAATGAAAAAAAAAAATAAGCGAGAAACGAAAAATTCACACAAATTGCAATTTGTTTTGTTTTATTTTTTTCACAACTGACGTTTAACTGACTGTTCTAACTTGATCTGACGTTTCTCACGAAACTGTGCTGTGCTGTGCTGTGCTGTTCTGATCTAGCTAAATCGTGAATAAAAACTGTGAATGTATTTGAGTTGCGAGTTGGAGTTGAAATTGCTAATTCGTGAATTTAGTTGCGACTTGCTAAATCGTGAATGAAAACTGTGAATGTATTTGAGTTGCGAGTTGGAGTTGAAATTGCTAATTCGTGAATTTAGTTGCGACTTGCTAAATCGTGAATGAAAACTGTGAATGTATTTGAGTTGCGAGTTGGAGTTGAAATCGCTAATTCGTGAATTTGTTGCGACTTGCTAAATCGTGAATGAAAACTGTGAACGTATTTAAGTTGCGAGTTGGAGTTGAAATTGCTAATTCGTGAATGAAAACTGTGAACGTATTTAAGTTGCGAGTTGGAGTTGAAATTGCTAATTCGTGAATTTAGTTGCGCCTTGCTAAATCGTGAATGAAAACTGTGAACGTATTTAAGTTGCGAGTTGGAGCTGAAATTGCTAATTCGTGAATTTAGTTGCGCCTTGCTAAATCGTGAATGAAAACTGTGAACGTATTTAAGTTGCGAGTTAGAGTTGAAATTGCTAATTCGTGAATTTAGTTGCGCCTTGCTAAATCGTGAATGAAAACTGTGAACGTATTTAAGTTGCGAGTTAGAGTTGAAATTGCTAATTCGTGAATTTAGTTGCGCCTTGCTAAATCGTAAAAGAAAACTGTGAACGTATTTAAGTTGCGAGTTGGAGCTGAAATTGCTAATTCGTGAATTTAGTTGCGCCTTGCTAAATCGTGAATGAAAACTGTGAACGTATTTAAGTTGCGAGTTAGAGTTGAAATTGCTAATTCGTGAATTTAGTTGCACCTTGCTAAATCGTGAATGAAAACTGTGAACGTATTTAAGTTGCGAGTTGGAGTTGAAATTGCTAATTCGTGAATTTAGTTGCGCCTTGCTAAATCGTGAATGAAAACTGTGCATGTATTTGAGTTGCGAGTTGTGACTCGCTATTTCGTGATTTTCCTTGTGACTTGTTTATTCGTCATTTTCATGGCGCTTGGGACTTACTATTGCTAAAATGCTAATTGATAAATGCTAATTGCTTTGCTACTTTACGAGTACAGTCAGTCTCAGTAGTTTGTGTGTGTAGGTATATTGCGTTCACGGTTTACATTCACAGTTTATTTGTATGTCGTTAACAGATAGTGAATGTGAAATTTCATTATCTGCTAATATTTCACAGGTTGGGTATTTTCACTCATCACTACTCATTTCTCAATTTATCATATCTGGATTGGGATTACCTTCATTCGTAAATCGTAAGTTTTTCTTGAATAATTTTTTGATCATTCACTTTATTATACATATTTATATTTAGAACATTCGCCATGAAAGAACCAAAATCCAATGATACCTTCGGTGCGGTGCAAAAGGGCACCTTAAGTTTTGACGCCTTCAAGCGCGTCAACTCCATCGTGGAAAAGACCGATTCCATTCTATACTTCCTAGAGAAATTCAATCCGGAACACTACACCATCTGGTTTGGTGAATACAATCGACTAAATCATCGCTAGAATGTTCCAGCTATTAGATAAAATGCGCAAGCTGGTGTTCGCCTGTCTGCTCTTCGGCCAGGACAACAACAGCATCTCTGGTGAGTGGGCTTGGAATTGGCATTCCATCCCTCTACTGACTGACTATCGATTCCGTTTGCTAGGAATTGAAGAATCTCGATGCCAAATCCGAGGACACCAAGAAACTCGTCACACAGTACTTCTCGTGACTTCTCGATGGTCGCAAATTCATCCAGAGCATGAACTTCAAGTAAGAACCAAAATGCATGCTGTTAAAACAAAAGGTTTGTGCTTGGACGTCCGAAACTCCCTCAACAACAACAACACACCTCGTCATTTATAATCATCAAAAAATTTTTTTAATGCTGTCTTAATTGTTTTTCTTTTCCCGTTGAATTGCTTTGTAATGATAATAAAAGAGCTAAGTTGAATGTATTGTAAATAATAGAAGATCTAAATCAAATTGAAAATTAGTGTCTCAATTGTTTACACTTGGCATTAAAGTAAAATGAAAAAAGATTTCTGTATTTTTGTATTCTATTTACTATAAACAAGTTTAAACTTAACCTATATAAGGTTTTATTGGTGTCATATCGAAAACCTTAGGTTTCCCCTTAGCGTGAATTGGTAAGGTTATTTGTAAAGAACGACGGACGAAGCAAATTGAGGATTTGGTGATGGGGGGTGCGATGGTTGGTGTTTTTGTTTGCAAGGTGTGGTATGGGGACTGAGGGATGGATGTAAGCTGTTGAGGACGAATGAAGTAGTTGCTACTGATTTACTTAATAGTACAAATTAAGAAAAGCGTTATTTTTTCTCAACGATAAGGGTCACAGGTTGACCGAAATCTTAAGTAAAGGTTTCTTTCAAAACCAATCAAACGAATAACAACTTTTTCGCTTGGAATTCTAATAACTTGGAAAAGATCAAAAGCAGAAACTAAGGGAAATAGATTACAACTCTTAAGCCAGGATTCACCAAATTCTAAGTTATGAACCAAATTGTAACTTAAGACAAACTTATTCATTGGTGCAAGTTTGGAAATTTGGTGAATCATAGTTTGTGAGCTATCGGCTTCGGATCTTTCAAAAATACTGCAAGGCAGAAACTAAGGAAAAAGGATTACAACTCTTAAACCAGGATTCACCAAATTTCCAAACTTGGACCAATTAATAAGTTTGTCTTAAGTTACAATTTGGTTCGTAACTTAGAATTTGGTGAATCCTGGCTTAAAAGTTGTAATCCATTTCCCTTAGTTTCTGGTTTGCAGTATTTTTGAAAGTTCAGAAGCCGATAGCTCGAAAACTATGATTAACCAAATTTCCAAACTTACACCAATGAATAAATTGTCTTAAGTTACAATTTGGTTCATAACTTAGAATTTGGTGAATCCTGGCTTAAGAGTTGTAATCCATTTCCCTTAGTTTCTGGTTTGCAGTATTTTTGAAAGTTCAGAAGCCGATAGCTCACAAACTATGATTCATCAAATTTCCAACCTTGGACCAATGAATTAGTCCGTCCTAAGTAACAATCTGATGCAAAATTCGAAATTTGGTGAATCCTAGCTTAAAAGTGATAGTAATTTTTCTCTTATTCTATAAGTAATCTTAAGAATATAGAAAACGTTACGTTTCTGAGTAGGTTTATTTTTCACTTAAACTGTACCAACTTTAATAACTCAGAATTTTCGTTCATGGGTAATTGAAGCATATAAATGCTTAATCCGGGTACACATTACATACATTTTTTTTTTCATTTTCTTATGCATTAATATTTTTGGCCTAATACGTAAATGAAAAAAGTGCGATAAGAATTTTATCTTTTCCAGGACTTCACAAAAATATGCATATTAATTTAGAATTAGAATTTCATGCTTTTAATTTTATAGAGTACTAGCAAAACCCCTGCCCGCTTCGCAGGGCTTCGGCCCACAACGGTTCGGAAATTAGAGATTGGCAGGATGAAGCATACGGTAATCGATGGATAGGCAGAAATGAACAATATTCTTAGAAAAATCATGCCTGTATTTGCTTATCTGATGAATAATCTACTCGTTTTTAAATTCTCTTACATAATTTGTTTGGTTAATTTACCCATCAAACATATCTTCCCCAAATTTAGCTCCCTGAGAAGAGGTAAGGTAATTAGGATTTTGACAGCAGGCCAGGTATAAGTATGCTTTTAACCCTCTTCAGGATTGCAAGAAAACTGTTTTGACAAATGTCAATGAAATTTTACTAAGTAACTTACAAATTAAATGATCTAAAATGAATTTAATTATTGAATTATAATGTTAAAATTACTTAAATTAATATTGTTAAATTGATTTAAAACCTTATTAAACTATTGTGAATTAAAACCTAACTGCTATAATATTTAAATTGCGCGCCCTTCGGCCATATTTAATTGAAATTCAAAAGATATGAAAAGTATGCAAAGAAAATGAAGAATAAATCATTCCACTTTAAGTTACCGCATAACTCGCACGTTTTTTCTTTAAAATCGCTCCAAATAAGTTTATTACAAAATTCGCTTAATTGTTTAAAAAGCTTAAAATAATAAGCTTATTCACAAAAACTCTTGTGAAATTTCATGGCGCCCGAGCAGGGACAATTTTAAACTAATAAATTGTTCCAATTTTCATTGAATGCGCATAGTGCTAAACATACATATATCGCATATAGTATTCCAAATTCAATAAAAAAAAAAACTAGTTTATACGCGACGCGTTGAATTTGTTAATAAAGAACAATTTAAATTGACTCAAATCTGTGGAATCACAAACGTGCGTGAGTGCATAAGAAAAAAGTTCACCGAATACCAATCCATCGAGGAAAATCTTCCCAATTAAAGCTGCACCACCTCGGAGCGCTAGGGCTGCAGAATCTATAAATGCACGAAAACTGCAACTGCAAGGATTGTTTGAAGGAAGTGACTTCCAAGGAAGAAAACTCAATCGCAGAGGTATTAACAAAAATTGAAAGTGCATTATAATATAAAAAGGCAAAAAAAAAAAAAAAGAAAAATTGTTTGATATTGAAAATTTGCATATCAATTCCAATAATTTTAATTGCACCCACTTTCAATCTTTGTCATATTTTCCAATATCAACATACACATACATACACATATACAATACACAGAAGTGAAACAAAATTAAATCAACTTTGGTTAAATATTTTTATTGATTTTAAAGTGATCGTCTGGTGAAACTATATTAAAATATTCATCTTATAATAATTATGTATATTTAAGATACTACACATATCGTTTCATTAAAGTGTACACAAATATACAATTTTTTGTTGCTTTCTACAAATTTGTCGCGCCGCTGCTGTCGCTGCCATCACTCTTGATAAGAACACTTTGTATGCACCCGTTTAGCAATTGTTGTTGCAACGTAACTTGAACACAATTTGCGTGCATCTTTTGTATTTATTGCAATTTTAATTTAATTAAACAACAATTTAAGTTAATTCCACTATAATTGTTCTCTGAATTGATTAACAAAAACAATCGACTTTCGCACATTGTTTACATTTGTGTCATTTGACAGTTGACAGTTCGTGTGACGTTTTGTTTAGTTTCGTTAAGTGTGGTGGTATACAGCGAAACAAATTTATAAACGCATGAAGAGTGTGTTCAACAAACAATAATTTTCGTTAATTCATAAATAAGTCCAGTCAATAAAAATTCATCCATTTATAATTTATTGTTTAATTTTGGAAACTTTGCACACTAATACGGTTGTAATAAATTAATTTGTTTTCGGTATTTCGTATGAAAATAAACTAATTTTTCAAACTTCCGATAATTTAAATTGACAACCGGTACAAATTGAGCAGTTTGGATAAACTAATTCCACAAAACTTTCGTTCAGTTTTTAAATAAATAAATTACAATGACTGGCAAGAAAAGGCTATCTTCTCCTGCCAAGGATTTAAGCCTTGATCATTTAAAACACCAGCGGGTGGTCATTAAAAATAATATTATCCGTATAAAAACGGCACTAGAGGAAAAAACTTTTTCGCTTAATCCAAAAGAATTGGAATGTCGGTTGGATATACAGTAGATGACGGATATAAGAAAGTCTCATATAAGAAAAACACGGATATAAGACAGACATTTCAAAACACCATGCACATTCTCATTAAATTGTGTGTTAAATTTATCTCATAAAAGAAAAACGTTTATAAGAAAAACACTGATATAAGAAACTTCTTCTGATGTAAAATCTTGTTCACTACATAGAAAATAAAACGTGTATAAGAAATTTTCCAGTGTTAATATGCAAATGATGCACCGTGTAAACTTCCACAAAATTTCTGAACCCACCCTCATTGTATTTCTATGTAGCTAGTACCCGCGACCTGACAATCGATTGTAGTGCCATCTTATCTTGAGACCTGGCACAGTGCTGCTTTTTACTTGCGACATATAGAAAATATGGCTAGTATTGAATTCGTAAAAAAAAAAATTGAGATGAGGATGAGATATGACATTTCGATGATAGAGAAGTCGAAAAAAGTGGGTCCGGCGATTCCATCTGTCTGTCTGTCTTTAAGTTTACAGGCATCTACAGCCTTAACTACTGGTCCGATTGACTTCAAATTTGGAAATTAGAGTTTTGAGCAAAAACTCATATTCTAATTTTTTTATTTTTGTTTTAAGATCAAAATTTAGGGTAACAACCATAAAATTTTTTGGCCAAAAACCAAAAATTTCAATTTTCTCCAAAACGGCTACTACAATTTTTTTTAAACTTCCGCGAGTTTTATTTTTTTAAACATTTATTTTTTTTTATGTAAAAAAATTTTTTGTATTGCTCCAAAACGGTACCTCCCATAGAACCGTTTTTTTGTTATTAGATTTTCTCGAAAAATGAAAGTCCGATTAGCGTAAGTTTTCTTTTCCGAAAGTACGTATATAGCTATTGTTCAAATAATATTTTGTATTCAAAAAAATTTCAAATTTTTTTTTGGATTTTTAAAAAATATTTTTAACTTATTTTTTCAAAACTCTGTATCTCAAAAACGGATCAATTTAAAAAGTCCAAATTGAAGTATAATGTGTATATTTATTTACATGGTCTTGAAAACTGCATACCCAAATTAATTTTAAGACATTTTCGAAAAATTGTATATATGCAAATTAATTTAACGACGACGATTTTCAAAAAAAAATCAATAAATTTAGAGTTAGGTTTTAATTTGTTTGGCATTTAAATTTTGGAATTAAATGTATTTACGAGGTACATTTTCAAATTTTAATTTTTTTTAATAAATTCATTTTTTACATAAGTTTGGTATTGGGAATTGTTTTGTTTTTTTTTTTTTTTGGTTTTGATGTAGCACAAAAAATCGGAAACACCATTCTTGATAACATTAGCTGATTCCATACTACCTGTTCAATGTGATTTTGAAAGAAGTACATACAAATAATTTTATGTTTATTTTGTTTATGTTATGTATTTATTTATGATTTACATACTTAAAATAAGGGATGTACATTGTACATGCAATGCATTTTAACATTTTATTTGGTTTTGTTTTAAAATTTGCTAAGAAGAAATTTTCTATTCAAAAATGCTATGACTTATAGTAGAAATTTTATTTCTTATTGTATTGATATAAGAAATTTTCTTTCTTATATATATTTTATTTATATAAGAAATTTTCTTTCTTATATCCACTTTTTATTACATATAAGAAAACACGGTTATAAGAAAGGAATTCTCTGGTTTTTTGGACTTTCTTATATCCGTCATCTACTGTATTAAATTCAAATATTGAGCAGCTAATGCAAACTCAATCAGAAATTGAAAAAGCTGATCACAGTGATATTTCCCGCGGAGAATTAGAAGACATTTGTGTAGGTGCTAAATCTCTACTCATTTCGCATATGAGTAAAAAGCGCCAGTCTAACGCCGCTGAATATTCGTTCAGCAATCCACATCATTCCCGACTTCCAAAAATGTCTCTTCCGAAATTTGGTGGTAAATATTCGGAATACAAAAATTTTATTAGTCTTTTTGAAAACTTAGTAGATAATGATTCGACGATTCCAGATATAGAGAAATTCAACCATTTGATTTCATGTTTATCCGGTGAAGCGTTAGGAACGGTAAAAGCCTTTCAAATCACCGAACAAAATTATCCCAAAGCATTGGCAAGTTTGAAAAAAGTGTACGACAATAATTGTTTGATATTTTTTGACAATATTGCAACACTTTTCGAACTAAAAGAAATTTCGAAGCCATCGGCTTCTGCATTGCGCAGTATCATAGATACGGTTTCTGCCATTTATGATTCACTCCTATCATTGGGTGATGATAAGAAAATAACAAATGCGATTATGATACATTTGGTTATGTCGAAAGTTGATTCAGTCACGAGGTCTAAGTGGGAAGAACAGCTAGATTACAGCACCCTTTCCTTATGGAGCGATTGTGAAGCAGCTCTTAACAAAAGATACCAGCACTTATCTGCTGAAGAATCTTCAACTTCGAGACTCAAACCATGTGACAACCAATCTAGACCAAAACCAGATTCAGGTCGTCATAGAAATCAAAAGTCTTCATTCACAGTTAGCTCACCACACGAAAGTAAATCAAAATGCGTTTTCTGCAATTCAAATGATCATTTTATAACCGCATGCCAATCATTTTCCGCACTTCCTGTTTTACAAAGATTTGAATTCGCAAAGGGTGTTCCTATTTGTATTAATTGCCTTCGAAAAGGACACACAGTTTCAAAATGCAAACTAAGTCGATGCAGTGTTTGTAATCGCTCGCATCATACATTGTTACATAAATATGAAACAACTTTTAACAACCCATCATCTCAACCGTCTACGAGTTTCCAAGCAATGCATGCTTCCGTTTTAACTGACCAAGTAATTCTTGCTACTGCTATCGTACAAATAAAAGGTGTAACTGGCGAATTCATGCCAGCTCGAGCGTTACTCGATTCAGGCTCGCAAATTAACTTCATAACTGACGAACTTTCCCAACGGTTGAAACTTCGTAAAGAAGAAAAATCTTTAAATTTACTTGGCATTGGGAAATCAAGTACGACAGTTAATAAAAAACTAAACGCAGTAGTAAAGTCAAGATTTAATGACTATTCCTTCTCTGCAGATTATTGGATTATGAATTCAATATCATCATATCAACCCGACCAAGCTATTAATACAGCTAATTGGAATATTCCTCCTAACATTCAACTGGCCGATCCATATTTTAATAAGCCGCAAAAAATTGATTTGTTAGTAGGAGCTGAAACATTCTTTGAATTGTTGTCTACTGGTCAAATCAAACAAGGACCCGAATACCCAACTATCCAAAAAACCCTTCTAGGTTGGATAGTATCTGGAAAATATCCCAAGGGCTCGAAGTCAAATACAAGACAGTGTAATTTAGTATGCCAGTCTGAGGAAGTGCCAGACTTGGACAAATCCCTTCAACGACTTTGGGAAATGGAAGAAATTCCGGGAGAAACGAAAAAATTTCTAACGTCAGAACAAAAAATGTGCGAAGATCATTTTGTAGAAAACACAAAACTTTTACCCACTGGTCGATTTGAAGTAAAATTACCATTCAAATCTTCACCAAACTCTCTTGGTTCATCGTTCGAAACTGCGAGACGTAGATTCCTTGCACTTGAGCGCAAACTTTCCAGAAACACTGAGTTAAGAACGATGTATATGGATTTTATGAAGGAATATCTATTATTGGGACACATGTCACCAACAAATAATGAAATCCCCAAAAGCCCACACTATTTCATTCCTCACCAATGTGTCTTGCGACCGCAAAGCACAAGTACTAAATTACGTGTTGTGTTCGATGCCTCAAGTCGAACATCTACTCAAGTATCTTTGAATGACATTTTGATGGTAGGGCCAACCATTCAAGAGGAGCTGTTTTCGACATTGCTCCGTTTTCGTACTCACAAATATGCCATTACGGCTGACATTACGAAAATGTATCGACAAGTGCTAATGAATGAAGAGCATTCGATTTACCAGCTCATAGTGTGGAGGCAACATCCGACTCAACCACTACAATATTTTCGCCTAAACACCGTTACGTACGGCACTTCACCAGCGCCGTTTTTAGCTATACGGTGTTTGAAGATGTTAAGCGATAACTTCAAAAACTCATATCCCACAGGATCTAAAGTTATCGAGAAAGATTTCTATGTGGATGATCTTTTAACTGGTGCCGATGATATTGAAACTTTAAAAATTATAAGTAATGAAATACAAGTTGTCTTAAAAAATGCCGGGTTTCAATTGGCAAAATGGTATTCAAATCATCCAAAATTCTATAATGCTGAAAGTCAAGAGAAGTCAATCAAATTTAATGATTCAGACTCAACAAAAACTTTAGGAATAAGCTGGCAACCAAAAGAAGATAATTTTTCATTCAACTTAGATAATAGTTTTCATGATCTACGAGCCACCAAAAGGAATATTCTTTCAGTTTCTGCTCGTCTGTTTGACCCTCTTGGTTTATTATCCCCCATTGTTACCAAAGCTAAAATCTTATTGCAAGAGCTTTGGATTGCAAAACTTGATTGGGATGAGTCAATTCCATTGCGCCTTGATACATGTTGGCAAAACGTTAAAACAAGCCTCTCTCAGCTTTGTGAGATAAGTATACCAAGGTTTGTTGAAACCCATTCTCATGCAAAAATTCAAATTCATGGGTTCGCTGATGCTTCGATGAGGGCTTACGGAGGTTGCATTTACATCCGAAGTCAAAGCACGGCGGGTATCAAGTCGACGCTATTAACAGCAAAGTCCAGGGTGGCCCCTTTGAAAACCAAATCGCTTCCGCGATTGGAACTTTGTGCAGCGCATACTCTTTCTAAATTATGGATGAGAGTATCGGCAATGTTGAATCTTGACGTTGAAAAAATTGTCTTTTGGACCGATTCCGAAATAACGTTGCATTGGATCAAAACACATCCATCAACGCTTGCAACTTTTGTTGCAAATCGAGTGTCCGATATCCAAGAGTGGACACAAAAAGGATCATGGAGACATATACCAACAAAACAAAATCCAGCAGATATTTTGTCAAGAGGTTGTAATGTGGAAGAAATCAAAAGTTCAATATGGTTTAATGGTCCACCATTTCTACTGGAAGACCCAAGTTTGTGGCCAATTAATTCGCATTTCGAATTGTCCCCAGAAGAGGAAGCCTTAGAAAAAAGAAAGACCAATTTAGCTTTGGTCGCAGTTGAAATTCCCCGAACAAAATTCATAGATTTTATTGAGGAAGAGACGTCCTACATAGAACTTGTTACAACCTTTGTTCACGTAATGCGATTTTTCGCAGTTCTTAAAAATAAAACAAGGGTATTTGAAGAATCACCCACGGCAACGTTTGACGGGTCAGCTAGTTCAAATATAATTTCCTAGGTTCACTGACATATTTTTTTGTCGAAGAAAAATTATATTTGTCAAACATTTTTTGCTTCACTGACATTTTTTTTTTGATTTTTTTATTGAAGAAAAAAAAAATTGATAAAATTTTCAAACTAAATTGAGTGTTCGTATATTGATCAGTTTTTTTTTTTTTTTTTGTAGTGCGAAATACAAAATTTTTAAGATTTTTTAACAATTGAACCATTTGTGATTTGAAAAGTATACATTTTATTTTTGCTAAACCGTCTACCCTAAAACCTCTTGCATTTAGAGAAAAAATTAGGAAAATCGGTCAACCAGTGTGCCCGGATAGCGAACGAACACAAAAATTAGGCTGTTCTTTTATATATATAGAAGATGTAGATTCTAGCAGCCGTATTTATTAGATTTTCTTAAAATGGTTCTCAAAGGGTGTTTAGTTAAGCTTGCTTAAATTTTAAAGCAGCCTTTAAACAACGTTAGTTAAATTTGGATTTATAATCATTTTTTACTTGCGACATATAGAATATATGGCAAGTTTTGAATTCGTAAAAAAAAAAAAAATTTGAGATGAGGATGAGATATGATATTACGATGATACAGAAGTCGAAAAAAGTGGGTCCGGCGATTCCGTCTGTCTGTCTGTCGGAAAGTTTACAGGCATCTACAGGCTTAACTACTGGTCCGATTGACTTCAAATTTGAAAATTAGAGGTTTGAGCAAAAAGTCATATCCCAATTTTTTTATTTTTGTTTTAAGATCAAAATTTAGGGTAGCCACCATACGATATTTTTGGCCAAAAACCAAAACATTTTTTTTTCTCCAAAACGGCCCGATCGATTTTTTTTAAACTTTCTCAAGTTTAATTTTTTTAAACATTCATGTATTTTATGTAAAAAAAAAAAAATTTGTATTGCTCCAAAACGGTACCTCCCATAGAACCATTTTTTTGTTATTAGATTTTCTCGAAAACTGATAGTCCGATCAGCGTAAGTTTTTTTTTGAAAGTACGTATATATTGTTCAAATAATATTTTGTATCTCAAAAACGGATCAATTTTAAAAATCCAAATTAGAGTATAATATGTATATTTACATGGTTTTAAAAACTGCATGCCCAAAATAATTTTAAAACATTTTTGAAAAATTTTATATATAAAAAATTAATTTAAAAAAAAACGGCTCCGACGATTTTCAAAAAAAAAATTCAATAAATCAAGATTTAATTTTTGGAATGAAATGTATATACGAGGTACATTTCAAAATTAAAATTTTTTTAATAAATTCTAATTATTTTTATATATTTTTTTTTTTAAGTTAAGTGTAAGCTGTAAGTAAGAGTGTAATCAGAATTACTTAAAGTATATCTCTTATTATAAAACTACCTTTTGCAATTTAAGTAATCATAAATATTTAGTTTTAGCATGCAGGAGCAAGTTCGTACGACCCAGTCGTGCACATTTTTCTTTGATGCTTAACTAAACACGGTTGATGTCTAAAACTTAATGGAATTCCAAATCTAGTACAAAAAATACCTTTAAATTTCAGGTTTTGACATTTTTAACAAATTTAATTCAAATCGATTTAAACCCCTCAATTTCCTTGACCTGTTCCAAAATGGATATTGGCATTTTCACAAATTGTGGTCTTTTTGACGCTAGTGCCTTTGCAACTCGCTGGGTGATCACACATAGCGTGGGTTGGCTAAATCCATGGATGTCAGCTCCATCATCTTGCATCTAAATATCAAAAGTCAAAATATCTTGTAATTGTGTATTCTGCCATGAAATACCTCATTTCTGCCCCAATACCTTATCGCAGCCATAACTTGCAAATCAGGAGGAATGTGGCCACCTCTATTGGATCCATCAAGATCAGGCCGTATGAGGTCTATTATTTTTATCATTGCGGCTTTTGAAAATCTGTATTTTTGCCTGAACAAATTTTCTTCAAGATCCATTGGGTTGAATCTAGTTTTGTAATTTTTTTTTCTTCGTCTTCTTCTGTTGTTGCTTCTTATAACATTTAACACTCTTAAATCATTAACGATACTTCGGTAATGTGGGTCCATTTTTTTGATTTAAAGCAACTCAAAATGACAGAATATATTATATTTTAATTTGTCAATTTTTTTAAAATGGATTTAAACAATCTCTAAACGAGGTGATTGGCGTTTAAGTAAAACAATCGTTAAACAACGTTGCTTAAATGTGTAAATTCTTTATAAATACACATTTTGTACTTACGAGCTATTTAGAAGTTGTTTAAAGTTAAACAGCCTTTAATATTCGTTTATAAATTAAATATGGCTGTAGATATTTAGACCTTTTCCAAGTTGTATCGTGATATTCAAGCGAAAAATTTGAGATTCTTTGGATTGGTTTTGAAAGAAATCTTTGCTTAATGTGACTTTTCTTACAACCAAGAAGAATTGCTACTAAGATTCAATGTTTTTTGGCGTGTAAAAAATATGCAAAAACGAATCAATCCTATTTTTGAATGTCTGTGTTGTCTGGTCAGCTGTTAAATCGTGTGGTACATGATAATCACAACAATAGAAAACTCAGATGGTAGTATGTACAATATGTGTTAATCCGTCTCCAAAAAGAGATTCGAGAGAAATCAATCCTTCGCTAAATAAGTTCAATTTCTTTGTGAAAGAAATGCGCTTAAGGGACAAAAACTGCCACTTTTACGTCACGGATCAATTTTTATCGTTGAGAAAAAAAATAGCTCTTCTTAGTTTGTTCTACTTGGGGAAATCGGTAGCAACTACTCCATTTATCCTCAACAGCTTACATCCATCACCTCAATCCCCATTCTCCACTTTTCTAACAAAAACACCGACCATCGCATCGCCCATCTCAAATAAAACCTTATATAGGTTAAGTGTAAGCTCTTTTATTGTAAATCTAAATAGAATGCACAATTCTTTTTTCATTGTTCTTTAATTGGCGTAAACAAATAAGGCACTAAATCACAGAGCTTCTGTTTTAACAGCATGTATTTTGGTTCTTACTTCAAGTTCATGCTCTGGTTGAATTTGGGACCATTCTTATCGGTGCTGGTCTACGAGAAGTACTGAGTGACGAACTTCTTGTTTTCCTGGATTTGGCATCGAGTTTCTTCCGATCGTAGAAATCGTAATGGATTTACCAGTCGAGAGAGAGAGGGAATGTCAGTTCCTGGCGCCTGGCCGCCCCAAGCCAACACCAGAGATACTGTTGTTGTTGTTCTGGTCGAAGAGGCGGAGAGGCCAAGGCCTGCTTGTGCATCTTATCCAAACGCTGGAACATTCCAATGATCACATTATAGATTTTATTCACCGAACCAGATGGAGTAGTGTATGGGATCGAACTTCTAGAAGAAGTATACAATGGTATTGGCTTTTCCCTCGTTGAAGTAGACGGGCTTGAAATCGTCAAAATTTAAAGTGCCCTTGGGCATTGCATCGAAGAGATTCGTTGATTTTTGTGCTTCTACTTTTATGTTTCACTTGCTTTAAAGTTTTCATGGCAGATTTTCTGAAAATAAAAATAATAAAGTCAATATCAAAAAGTTATTCGAGTTCGAGAACACTTACGAATAAAGGAAATCCCCATATTATGAATGAATGAAATGACAACAACTGACATTTTAAATTCACAAGATGACATTCCGAATGACTCCGAATCAAGCTGTTTTTGTTCAGGGATGTTATCGATTTGATACCGTTACGTCATTTTGAATTTGCGTTACGTAATTGTTTATAATTTTTAATTTGTTAAATAACTAACAAACTAAGATTCACTAAATTCGGAAAATGGTTACGATCGATTCACCAAATTCAGCCGCATCTTTTGGTACCAAAACTTTTGAAATTCAGAACAAGTGCTGCTTAGTACACGCCTTACGTTATTTTGTTAATAACTCTTAAACTATGATTCACTAAATTCTAAAATTGATTCACTAAATTTCACCAAATTCTCACCTAATTATTTGCATCAAAAAAATTGAAATACCCCACAAAGTGCTGCTAAGTATATGGCGGTCGAATACCTGGCAGCGCCAAACACGCCGCGAGTAACCAACTCAAAATTCAATATGGTGCCGCTACCATAGATTCTATATGCAAAGGTGGTACGTCCCATGGAAATGAAAAATGGTAATTTTTTGTCCTCTGCGTGCGATATCTATGTAACTATATTATCTGTGATAATATTGTGTATCTTTTATATACATAAGTGAAAAAAATTGCTTCACATTAATGTGAAGTTATTACCCACAGAAAAGTGAAGTAATATTCTACCATAGTTGGGTTGTAGTGTCCGTAGCTTAGTGGTTAGGTGCGTTGGCTGCTAAGCAGAACGTCGTGGGTTCGAATCCTACTCGAGCCCAAAGTTTTTATTTCATCTTTCACGGACACTGCCTCTTGCGAAGAACTGACAAAACTTCCAAGAGTATCATCTGTCATGAAAAAGTGCTTCTCAACTTTGCCGTTCGGAATCGGCGTAAAATTGTAGGTCCCCTCAATTCTTCGCACGCACCTAGAGAATTGTTGATGAGAGTAAGCCAGTTAGGCCTTGGCTCTTCAAGAGCTGTCGCGCCACTCTATTTATTTAGTTGGGATATAAATTCACCAGAAAAAAGTGAAGATAGTCCCCACTTGAGGTGAAGTTAATTCAAATGTGAAGGTAGTTCCGATTGAGGTTAATTCCCTGTACCTACAGAGACATGTTGCAGATCTATTAAGGAGTCGTTTTTCCCATTCCCCATATTTGAAGTCAACATAAATTCCAGCCCTTCAACTTGAAGGATTGATATCCAATCACGAAAATCAATAACTTTAGACCTTAACTGAATAAGACAGCAAAAAGCATCGTCTGTTTGGATGTGGATTTGTAGTTGAGACTAGACTCAAGTAGTATAAGGCGGCAACAATAGCAGAAGATTACCAAAGCCAAAGAGACATCACAGATGCCGGTTTTACGTTTCTACTCATGCAGCTCAAGACGAGACATATAATGTTAGAAGCACGGCAGATGAAGAACAGCTTTTAAAGCTTTTGAATTCGATTAAGAGTGATCCTTGGAACCTTGGAATGCTAGGACAAGATTGTTTTATGCGGTCGGCTGTACGAATCCAAAAAGACTTCTTCCAATACTTCGAAACTGCTACCGTATATACAGCCACAGACTTGGCAATTTATACATGAACGGAACTATTTATGTGCTACTTTAAAACCGAGTTCGAGAGCAAAAACCTTACGGGAATAGTTGGCCTCTTTGTGAGGAAGACGATGAAGTTATGAGTAGTTATGGTTAACTCGTGTCGATAACTCGATTTGTCAACTCGGCAATCGATAGCAAAAATGTGCACGAACTTGCTCCTACATGCAATAACTCAATATTTATGATTAATTTTATTTTCATAAAATTGCAAAAAGTAGTCTTCCTTCTTCACAAAGTTCTAGCCCTTAAAATTCTGTTTATTGAAATTTTAGAACTCTTTTGAGTTCTAAGTCAATTCTTCACCAAGTTCTAACGCGTTAGAACTCCGATTTAGAACTTTGTTATAGTTAAAACTTCGATAAAATTGGACCCTCCAATTCGGGGGTCTGGTGCCTTAGAACTTGGTTTTATTAGAATTTGTGTTTACAGCGAACGAAATAAATTGCTGGTTTCATGTCGGACAACGGCCGGCGCGAGTTACATGGCAACACTGGCACATACCTTCTAAATTGCTAAAAACGAGAGACATGTAACGAATCGAGCAAAGCATTCCAATTCACATCTCAGCTGGGAAGCCAAAGCCTGGAATATCGAAGAGCAGACACGAAAAGAATCGAACAACACGAATGGAATCGAGCCAAGCATTCCAATTTACATCTCATCTAGAAAGTCAAAGCCTGGCCTGGAATATCAGAGAGCGTCCCAAACTACCGTTTAGCATGTTTTTGCAACGGCGTTTTTCGATAAAAAAAAAAAAAAACTGGAGAACTCGAAGAAGAATTTTTCGGACAGTTAAAATCGGATTTCATAGAAGTTATATTGCAACTGTAAAGTCTTTAAAAAAGAATAAGAAATTGAATAAAACCCGCATTCATTTATAAAACTCAAAATTAATATTCTGTTTAATCTATTAAATTCTAACCTTTATATAAGAAAAGGAAATTATAAATCAATTTCTTATAACTGGCGCAGTCGTTGCTGGAAAAACTGGATCCAGAATCTTCATAGTGAACACCACACGAGTAGCTAAATCAAGACTGGACGAAGTTGGAGCTCACCTCAACTGATTATTGGAGTGGTGGTTTTTAAACCTTAAGCTTCGTGAACCTGAAAGCAGAGATTAACGGGGTAAGTCAGGGTGAATATTTTCATCGGGTCCTATGCCTCCTTTCCTTAAATCCAAGACTCAGAAAAATAAAGTTAGAAGTAGGCTTTTTGAACCGTATTGGGTTAGAGATAAAATTTTCATTTCAAGAAAAGTTTTAGAAAATCGCAATAAGCCAATAATTATGGAATATACTTCAAGTACAATGTTTCCTACTACTATTTTCAAAACTTCCAATCTTCACACACACACGCTAATAGAAGAAACTCCTTTCAATATGGAAACAGATTTGTACAAACGAACCGAAACTTTCAGAACAGTCAAACAACTAACCAGAATCATAATAGAAATTTCAATGTCTATAGCATAGAGAATATATAATACCTAGAGTCACGACTTCGGGTGTTCGCTCTCTTTTTGCCTACAAGCTGCAATTTGGTCGTTTTGTACTAACCCAGTGAGAATGTGTTAGTTTTCCAATGCTTTTTAAATGAGAAACTGCACCAATACATTCGCACTGAGTTAGATACAATGCTCAGGTTGGAGTCGAGGTGGGTTTCATGGGCTCAGATTTCGAAAATAAGATTCCGTTGAGCTCAGCATTTTCAAAAAAAAACTGAAACATACAAAAAATGCATGTAATATGAAAAATAAATACGTTATTTTGTTTCTTTGCACTTTTAACATATAATTGAACTATAATTTACCAATATTTGTATCTAAAATCTTAAAAAATCTTTAAAAAAAGTCGTGCGTTTAGTCTCGTATCTGCTGTGGTGGAAGTCTGTCACTTTGGGTTTGTGCATCAGGAAAAAAATTTTGTCACGGCTGAGTGCTCACTCTTTTGTCACCTCTTACATAGGTTCTTGGACACGAAAAAAAGAGAGGATTGTGACAGTTCACCTCTTACACAGATTCACGGACACGAAAAAAAAAGAGTATTGTGAGAGTTCACCTCAGAAAAATTTTGAGGGTGTTTTCGGCAAGGGAGGAAAAGGTCGCGACTCTAGGTATTATATATTCTCTATGGTCTATAGCATAGAGAATATATAATACCTAGAGTCACGACTTCGGGTGTTCGCTCTCTTTTTGCCTACAAGCTGCAATTTGGTCGTTTTGTACTAACCCAGTGAGAATGTGTTAGTTTTCCAATGCTTTTTAAATGAGAAACTGCACCCATACATTCGCACTGAGTTAGATACAATGCTCAGGTTGAAGTCGAGGTGGGTTTCATATGCTCAGATTTCGAAAA
Organism: Sphaerophoria rueppellii; assembly: GCA_920937365.1. Taxonomy (NCBI): domain Eukaryota; kingdom Metazoa; phylum Arthropoda; class Insecta; order Diptera; family Syrphidae; genus Sphaerophoria; species Sphaerophoria rueppellii. Next base: position 87,649 of record CAKKXW010000009.1, on the reverse strand, counting down.
TAAGATTCCGTTTAGCTCAGCATTTTCAAAAAAAAACTTGAACATACAAAAAATGCATGTAATATGAAAAATAAATACGTTATATTGTTTCTTTGCACTTTTAACACATAATTGCACTATAATTTACAAATATTTGTATCAAAAATCTTAAGAAAAAAGTCGTGCGTTTAGTCTCGTATTTCCTGTGGTAGAAGTCTGTCACTTTGGGTTTGTGCATCAGGTAAAAAATTTTGTCATGGCTGAGTGCTCACTCTTTTGTCACCTCTTACACAGGTTCACGGACAAAAGAGAGGATTGTGTGAGTTCACCTCTTACACAGATTCATGGACACGAAAAAAAGAGAGGATTGTGTGAGTTCACCTCAGAAAAATTTTGAGGGTGTTTTCGGCAAGGGAGGAAAAGGTCGCACCTCTAGGTATTATATATTATCTCTATAGGACAAACGAAAATCTTAGCTCTTCAGCAAACAATTCAGAACAAATTCCTAACAGAAAAAACAATTTATCAGGTAACGGCCTCGGGGAATCAATCGGATATTTAGATATTAACAATTACAATGAAAATCTTCTTCCATACATATACATATATTAAAAGCTTAAATAAAAATTTAAAATTTTTGATTGACACGGGTAGTAATAAATCGTTCATAAGCCCAGAGATAGTAAAAACGGAAAAAAAATGAAAAAATTAGTCCAATACAAATTAAAACAATTTTTGGTAAAAAAACGGTAGACGAACAATTCTCGACAAATAGCTTCTCAGAATTCAACACAAATAACTCTTTAAAATTCCTTCTTTTTAAATTCCATAATAATTTTGACGGATTGATCGGTACCGATATTATGACAAATCTCTCATGAAAACAGATCTTAAAAACACATTAATAGAAACAGAATATAAATATTGACAATTGCGACAGGTGACAGGTGACAATTTGTAAATTTACAACTCGACAATTGTCAAAAATCTGTTTCATAAAATATTTGACAATTTTGTAGAATTGTCGTAAAATACACGAAAATTGTAGTCTTTTCGTTTCATAAAGAAATTGTCACATTACACCCAAAAAAATCTTGGCTGTAAATATTACAAAATGTGGCAGTCAATTTTACAATAAATGGTAAATTTGTCATTTAAACAGCAATTGTTGTAACATTCACAAATAATTGCAACTTTTAGAGCAATTGCTTTACCTTTTACAGCACAAACGTAAAAATTACTGCAAATTTTTGCTGTAAAAACTACAATGAATTGTCAAATTTTGCTGTTAAAAGTAAGAATATTAATATGTGATATCTACAGCACCAAGTTGTAGAATCTACATTCAATACTGAATAAGAAATGTAGAATTCACAATTTGTTGTAGATCTCACAATAAATTCAGCCAGGTTCTACAACCACCCAACTGTAGCTGTAGATGTGTTGGTTTTAAAAAAGTGTGTGTATCATCGTAAAATACTTTTACGTGGAACACAAAATCATCAACAATACAACCACTGCAAAAGCTACAAAAAAATTGGTTGTACTTATGACATTAAAATGTGGAATTCACAACAAATACATTCAAAACCATCAACCATTTGTTGTAGATCCAACAAAAACTACTTGAGTTAAGAATATTGTCTGGAACCATTTACCGTTTCTAAAATACGCATACAGGACTTTTTGATATATTCGCATTCGCTCGTCAGTTCTCAAAGGTATAAGTCACGGTAGAAATTTGTGTAAATATAATTTAGTTAATAAAGTGAAAATTTATTTTAAATGGAAAGTGAGGTTTTCCCAATGTTGAACCACCAAACAACAACAACAACAACATGTACATTTTGTATTTTTGAAAACGAAATTTAATTGAAGTTTATTAAATGAATTTAAGAAAAATTACAAATTTCACTTATTATTAACACTAGAATATTGTTTAACACTTTTTGGTTGTTTCTTAAAACTAATTAAAACTAGAGTTGTAACCTGAAATAGAAAAGAAAATTGATCAGGTAAATCAACACAAAGGTAAACATACAAACCACTGGGTGTTTAGACTGTCACTTACTGGCATGCTAGGTTAATGTGGTTGTGTCCCAAGAAGCCCCGGCGACAATCGACAATGAATGTATCTGTAAAAACACATAAGAAGCAAGATTAGAACGAAAATATTAATAGTCAATGGACAAATAACAAATAAAACAAAACACAAACGAGTTATAAACAAACAAACAAACTATATAACACATATATGTGGACAAAACTTTGCTTTTTTTAGAAAATACATATATTAATTATAACCTATAAAACACATCACACATTATTCCATGAATAATAACGCGAATTTTATATTTCACCACAATTAAATAGTTAAAATGTAGTTATTTAATGCAATCACATTGAATTTAATAAACAAATTGAAAAAAATTCACAAATTTAAATGAGAAATTGGCACAAACGTCACTTTGCCATGCGCATATAAAATATGTCAATTTGACAGCTGAACTTTAAGGGCTGAACAAATTGAATACGTTCAGTAAATGTATTTTTTCGCGCTGATATCGAATTTATAAACATTTCGTAAAAATATTTTATATTTTTAAAGATATTTTGAATTTTATAATTTTACATTAACACATATGATAAAAAGAGACAAAAATAAACAACAAAAACAAAATGGCGAAAGCAAAGCTCCGCGAAAAATATAAACCAAAGGGGCAAGTGCTGCCAAAATAAATATTAATGTTATAAATATTTTAAATTACTCACCATGATGTCATCAGCAAATTCGTTATTTGGCACGATAAACTTAAAAAAATAACGAAAATAGACAAATTTGAGCAAATTTAAGCTCATAACATAACATTCACCATAATTAAATACACAAAAGTTAAATACATGTTTTTTTCTTTGTTTTACTTTCATGTGGTGAGTTTTCCACGCAAAATTCTTGGCACTTGGCATAACCAAAACCGAATTGCGGGAAGCACTGTTCTGCACGAAAAGGGGTATATAAGACCGAGAAAATCATCAATCAGCCTCTTCCAATTCCAGAAGCCATCCAGTATATACTCAAGGTAAATCAAGTCGAAATTGTTTAACGATTTATACGTTTTACAAATATAACTTGATACATTGTTTGTAGACAAATATTTTATTGTATTATAAGTAAAGAAAAACGGAAAATCAAATTTGAAATCGATTGATGAATTTAAACGTCATTCGAACATAAATTCGATAAGAACCTTTTTCTAGAAAAATTCGTAGTCGTAGTTCATTTGTTTATTTTTTGTATAAGAAATTCGATTGGAACTCGTTAGACGAATATATACGTCAAGCGACCATCTTTCGAATACAATAGTATCTTAAGTAAACATTTGTTACTAGAAAAATAAGTCAAATCGGACAATAAAAGTAAATTTATTAATTAAAATATCACTCAATTCCAAATTCTTTTCATTTATTAAAATTTGCTTGTTTGTTGGTATTGAATCAGTAAGTATTAACATTGGGCAAAAAACATTGGTGGTTCCATCCAGGAATAGTGATATCGATTAATAAGTTTGCTGTTAAATCCGTATTTGATTTATTATTTTTTTATCTTTTTTTTGTTCACTTTGTTTTTTTTCTGTAATATATAATATACTGTAAAAAAAATCAATTACTCGACCGGGCTATAAATCAATCGCATATAATTCAATTCAATCATGAGTGAACTTGAGAAGTTGCTTGTGAAACAACTCGTTTTAAAAACGAAAATTGAGAAGACGATCGAAAATGGTAGAAAGACCAGGATTGAAAAACGGACTGCAGGCTTCTACAAGCAAAGGATGGTAGATCTTCGTGATTTATGGCATGAGTTCGTTCAACAAGATCGACACATCCATGAAGTCATTATGCTTTCCAATTCGGAATGTGAGCATGGCTATATAAAAAGGCAACAATTTGATGATGTAGAAGTCAAGTATTGTGAATATATTGGCGAACTTGAAGATGGTCATAGTCGAACCAATCAAGACATCGGCCTTAATGTAACAAATCAAGCCGAGTGCCAGTTCAAACAAACCCAACTACCAAAAATAATTTTGCCCAAATTTGATGGCGATTATAATTCATGGAGATCATTCTCTGATTTATTCACATCGCTGATCCACAACGATCTACAACTACAACCAGTTCAAAAACTTCACTATTTGAAGGGATGCTTAACTGGTGAAGCGGAGAAAGTGTTGAAGCACACTCCTATCACAAACCAGGATTATGAGCCAGCCTGGAAAAAACTAAAGGAACGTTACGAAAACACAAGAACTTTAGTTAATTTTCATCTGAAAATTCTGGTTAATCAAATAAAAATAAATATGGAATCAGGAAAGAGCCTAAAAATGTTGGTAGACACAACGGAAGAGTGCTTGCAACAGCTCAAGGCATTGAAGGTAGATACCAATCAATGGGATGCCCTCTTAATATATCTGTTGGTGCAGAAATTGCCCTTTTCAACATTGCGTCTCTGGGAAGAGGAATTAGGAGATAGTCAAGAGCTTCCGAAATTCCAGACATTTTTAGTATTTTTGAACAAAAGGATTCGCGTATTGGAATCTATTGGAAGTACTATTGGAGCAAGACCAACCACTTCTACTGCTAAACGGGAAGGTGTTCAAGCCTACCATACTACAGTTAACAATCATTGTCCTGCTTGCAAGACAAAACACTTCGTTGGAAATTGTCCAACATACATTCAGATGGATGTAGCAACCCGTCGGAAAACGATCAAAGCAGCCAACAGATGCTTAAATTGTTTCTCGAACAAACACGCGCACGCTAAGTGTCGGAACAAGAATCGATGCAGAGAATGTCAACAGCCACATCATACTACACTTCACTTCAGTGAATCCTCGCCAAATGAGGCAAACAAGAAGCAGTCAGCAGTAACGTGGAAAAGACAAGCAACTTCTTTGCAACAAAAAATTATAATGCTTTGCTGCCAACAGCTTTGGTAGCAGCATTTGACCGCAATGGTCGCTCAGTAATATTGCGATGCCTATTAGATACAGGATCGCAAACCTCATTTATAACAGAAAACGCCTGCCAGAGGCTACAATTACGTGGCACACCCACATCAATCGAAGTTATTGGTCTAAGCAAGAATCAAACTGCACATTCCAATCGGCAAGTGCAGCTAAAACTTCAACCAACAAAAACCACAGCCCCTACCTTGGAAGTAAAAATGTTTATATTGAAGACAATCACTGATTTATTGCCAGACAAGGAAACAACAAAGCAGGAATGGACACATGTTCAGAATCTCGAGTTGGCAGATCCAACCTTCTGGAAACCCAGTCCAATAGATGCCTTGCTTGGGGCAGATGTATATGGACACATTGTTCGTGAAGGAATTCATTGTGGTCCAAGTGGAACTCCCTTAGCCATCAACACTATATTTGGATGGGTGATATTAGGGAATAACTCCTCGTCAGGTAACACGTCAGTTAAGGTGTTCAACGCAACCGTTAGCACAGTCAATAATCCCAATTTTCAATTGCAAAAATTCTGGGAAATGGAAGAAGTGCCAACTTTCAACAGTCAAACTCCGGAAAATCAAATATGTGAGGAGTTATATAAAGCCAATTATGAAAGGCTACCAAACAACCAATATATGGTCAAACTGCCATTTTCGGAGCCCAATGGACCGAATTTAGGTTCGTCAAGGGAACTTGCGTTAAGGCGTTATGAAGGCCTACAAAGGAAACTATCAAAGAACGAGCAACTTAAACGCGAGTATGAAGCCTGTTTGGACGAATATATCACCATGGGTCATATGGAGCCATGCAGTCCACCATTAAACAACGAACGACATTATTACATACCACATCATGCAGTTTTCAAGCAAAGTACCACAACCAAATTAAGAGTAGTCTTCGATGCGTCTGCTAAGACAACTAACGGAAGATCGTTGAATGAACAACTGCTGATTGGCTCTACAATACAACCAAAATTATTTTCCACAGTGCTCAATTGGAGAAAACATAAGACTGTAATTACAGCTGATGTCGAAAAAATGTACCGAATGATATGGATGCATCCAGACCATCGCACTTTTCAGCGAATACTTTGGAGAAATCCAGAAACGAAAGAGCTTCAAGATTATCAGCTCAAAACTGTCACGTTTGGTATAGCACCTGCACAATTCCTAGCTGTTCGCACACTACAGCAGGCAGCAAGAGATCAACAAAAAGATTATCCATTAGCAGTCAAGGCTACAACATCAGAGTTTTATGTCGACGACCTATTAAGTGGAGCAGAAACCCTAGACGAATGCCTTGAATTACAAAGGCAACTAAGGGAAATGCTTGCTAAGTGCGGCTTCAAGCTCCGAAAATGGGCGAGTAATCGAGTTGAACTCATATCTCATCTGCCACCAGAGGAGAAAGAAGTCAAAGGTTTACTTGATCTACAAGAAAAGGAATCCATAAAAACGTTAGGAATTCGATGGTATCCGGCGGAAGACTACTTTACGTTCAATGTTCAAAGTTTATCTAACACGCAGGCAAGCACCAAACGTGCCATATTATCGGAGATAGCATCGTTGTATGATCCGGTTGGATGGATATCGCCGGTCATCATTACAGCCAAGATGCTTATTCAGACGTTATGGATAGGTGGTTATTCTTGGGATAGCAAGGTATCTCAAGACATCGCACAGCAGTGGTACGAATTTAAAAACGATTTATACAATTTGAATCATATCAAAATTCCACGATGGATTGGAATATCAAAAATGAATCTGACCAATCAAATCCATGGGTATTGTGATGCCTCTATCAAGGCATATGCAGCGGTCCTTTATATTCGAACTCAAGATAGCCATGGCAATGTTAAGGTCGAATTGTTAACTGCGAAATCAAAGGTTGCTCCAGTGAAACCAATCACTCTACCTCGCTTAGAGTTAAATGGAGCATTGCTACTAGCAAAACTCGCTAGGGCTACCATTCAAGACATGGAACTTCAGGAAGTCCCAGTGTATTTATGGACCGACGCTACGATTGTCTTACAATGGATCAAGGAGCATCCATCAAAATGGAAAACTTATGTTGCCAACAGAGTCGCAGAAATCCAGGAGGTTCTACCTACCGAACATTGGCATCACGTTCCCACAAAGGATAATCCAGCGGATTTAGCTTCCCGGGGAACAACCGCTAAGCAATTACTCACGAATGATTTATGGTGGCATGGTCCTGAATGGCTTCCCAAGGATCCAACACAGTGGCCTAAAGGTCCACATCAGCTAGAAGGCACAAACCTAGAAGCCAAGGCACCATCCACAAGTATTTTTTTATCAACAGCAACAAGTGAATGGATGCCTAAATATTCATCATATACAAAACTCATCAGAGTTATAGCAATGATGTTGCGTTTTATTACAAATTGTCGTAATCCTTCACAGAAACAAACAAACGGGTTATCAGTAAAGGAGTTAAACACTGCCCGCACAATTATCCTTAAAACAATCCAAGCGTCAGCATTCAAATTTGAGTTGGATACACTCAAGTACAATAAGTCTTTATCTAAGAAAAGCAAATTGATAACATTAAATCCATTTCTAGACGAAAAGGGTTTGATTCGAGTCAGCGGTAGACTTGGGAATGCAAGCATCCCATATGACATGAAACATCCTGTTGTCTTACCACGAGAACATCAAATCTGCGACTTAATCATTGATAAGGTACATAAGGAAACCTTACATGGAGGCACCTCATTAGTCCTTAACACCGTTCGTAATAACTTTTGGATCCTCGATGCAAAACGAGTCATTACTCGAGTAATACATAAATGTGTGATATGTGCTAGGCAACGAGCAGCCACAATGCAACAGATGATGGGCCCCTTACCAGCACCTCGAGTTAACCTTACAAGAGCATTCGCACATGTAGGAATAGATTATGCTGGACCAATACAGCTGAAGATGTCAACTCATCGAAATGCAAAACAGTATAAAGGGTACTTCTGCATATTTGTGTGCATGGCAACTAAGGCTATCCACATAGAAGCCGTCTCGGATTTAACTTCAACAGCTTTCATTGCAGCATTAAAAAGGTTTATTTCAAGACGAGGATTATGCTCTGACATATATTCAGACTGCGGAACTAATTTCAAAGGAGGTAAGGTAATTCTGGAACGCGAAATAATGCAAGCCATCAAGGAAGCAGCACCGAACATCACAGACTATTTTTCAAACTTAAGCATCAATTGGCATTTCAACCCACCAGCTGCTCCTCATCATGGTGGATTATGGGAGGCTGGAGTAAAATCGATCAAATATCATTTACGTCGTGTTCTAGGCACATCAGTGTGCACGTTTGAAGAGTTAACAACCTTACTCACTCAAATTGAAGCATGTTTGAACTCAAGACCATTGTGTGCTTTAAGAAATGATGTAGATGAGTTAGCTGTCCTAACTCCAGGGCATTTCCGGCGAGGAAGGACACCCAACACCGACGACGGCTCGAGCAGAACGTCACAATAGACACATACAACTTCGAGGTAGTAGAGGAGTTTGTCTACCTAGGCTCCGCTATAAACACGGGCAATAACACCAGCGCCGAGATCAGATGAAGAATAACTCTTGCTAACCGCTGTTTCCTTGGGCTAAGAACGCAATTGAGTGGAAAAGCCCTCTCTCGAGCAACTATGGTAAAACTGTACAACACACTCATCATCCCAGTCCTGCTTTATGGTGCAGAAGTATGGACCCTGACAAAATTGGATGAAAGTGCCTTAGGCTGTTTCGAGAGGAAAGTTCTTCGGGTCATCTTTGGCCCCGTGTGCATTGAAGGGGAATGGCGACTGTTGATTGAGGCCCAAGTCCACAACGGACTGTAGCGCCACATTTTTTTTTTCATTTTGTTAATGTAATACGAGTTTAATTTTATTTCAAATATTTCTATAAATAAACAATTGCTTAATTACTTATTGAAGAAAAAGAAATAAAGCCTTATTAAAAAACAACTTTTACCTAAATAATTACCTAGTTAAAGAAAAAAAATGAATTCTTAGTGAGTGTGAAAATAATTGTTTTTGAGCAAAAAATCAATTAATTTGTAGTTTGAAAATGTTAATGGAAAAATATTGAAGACACAAACAGCTAATCGATTCGTTGAACGTTGCGAATTCGAGAACAAAAAATGCCATAGTAAGAATCAAACACTTTCAAACATTATTTGGGGAAACTATCGATAGTATCGAAAGTTTTTGGTCAAAAACATCGATACTATCGAAAACCGAAACTATCGATGTTTAAGCAACACTACCGACTCGAACAATAAGCTAAAAATATTTCTTAATACATCGAACATGAGCTTGTTTGAGCTCGAAGTTCGATACAAATATCTTATAAGAATAAATGAAAATATCAAATCTGGTGAAGGAGGGTGATATGAGAACTAGGTATGTTTTAATGTTTATTTATAACAATTTTGTTTTTTTTTTTTATTATGTTTTTTTTTTATATATTTTATTTTTTGCTTATGTACTTTTCGCTTATCTGCAAATATTGTTATCTTATGGTTCTTAGCAACTTTATGCTTGTGAATCTAGGAGCCAATTTGTCTCGCCTGTCATCCAACTCATATATTGTCTCATTTTCAGAGTAATCTGGTGGTCTACTCTACTTGCATTTCTTTTTTCGATAATCTTTTCTTTACTACTTAGGCTTCGGTTATGAATAATATCTGACAGATTTTATAATTCTGTATGTGTCGTATTAAATATTCTTGTTCTGTTTTTGAATTCTCTTTAATATATAAGGGATTGGTTTTATTGAAATGTCCGTTTAGCAACTCGAAAGGTGTCATTTTAGTTGCGGAGTGAATTCTGTTGTTGAATGTAATTACTGCTTCGTTAATTACTTCACTTATGCTTTTACTTGTATCCTGAGATTGGGGTCAACCCAGGTTATCATGGGACAACCTTTCATGAGACATCATACGACAACTTATCATGAGCAGCTTATCATGACGCAACTGATCATGATCATACGGTTTGATTCGAACAAATTCATTTTTAGTGCATTCTATTTGACTCCTCCTTTTTTTGAAGGAAAAGACTCTTGTTGGTGGTTGTTTTTCTTTATTTTTTTTTTATTTTTGAGGTTTAGTTTTTTTTTAGACGGAATTTTTCATTGATTGATATGTGCGAAAGGTGTTTGGTTTTTTGCAATTTTTTGTGTGTTTTTTTATGAAGGGAATGAAAAGTAGGTAGGGACCAGAGATTAAAATGAGTCAAGTATTGCTTGTAAGTTTCGGGTATTTACTCAAAAAAAAACGAGTTTGATCAAACTGAGTCAACGATCAAGCAAGTAATTTCGAGTTTTTTTGTTCGTGAGTAAAATTATTTACAAATCATCCCTCATTTCAAACGAGTTCAAACGAGTTTACTGATTGAAAGTAGAATCGCTTACAATCACCACTCCATTATTCATGGCGCTTGTAAGTAAATCGAGAAATATTGTTTGGTTTGTTTGAGACTTGTGTGCTGAGTGGAAATGTAGGTTATTTAAGGTCAGGAGGTTTATTTTCATCGTTGATTTTTTTCATTCTCGAAATTTTATACCAGTGTATAATTTTTCGAATAAAATAGAAACGAATAGAAATACAAAAATCCACATATTTTGATTCTTTTAATTTTGTGTGTTCAAAAAACCATTGTAGAATAGCAACAGGACCTTGTGTATGGGTTTCAATATACATTTTGATTTCATGAGCAAATTAATCCGCGTTTACAGTTGAATTTTCTCCAGCAAAAGTGGCGTACATATCAAATTCCCTTGAAGAAACTGACGGTTGCATATCCAAAGAGTTCGTATTTGGTTCAATGGCTGGAGCTAGGGACTTTATAAAATCGTACATTTTAGTCTTCTCTGCTGCTTGTAATAATCTTATGTTGTTGCATGGCGGATATTAGAACGTAGCGGTCTTGAATGTAAGCTTGATCTCAGGGTAAAATAAAGTCATAAGATAATGTTTCACTTTTGAATTCAGTTAAATTGAATGAATCCGTTTCACCCAGGGTACATGTCGTCTCTTTAAAGGGAGTCAAGAATATAACAATTTCATTCAATATTTTAAATATTTTTAATTATTGTTGATCTCTTGAATTCGTTGCAGCTGTTGTTTCTGCTGTAGAACATGCACAATATCTGGCATATTTTCTTGAATCGATTTGCACATTTCATTCGAATCTTAATATTTAAAAATGTACTCATTGAAACAAAAAAATCTTATTTAAAAAAAAAAAAATGCGGAAAACCATAATTATTACTGAAACTAATTCATTCATAGCTTGATTTCTCCTTTCATACCTCAATTTACGTTTTAATACTCTAAAAAAGGGCCAACATCCCACCCTAGAAAGGGATTACAATATATTATCCAGAAAGTAGTAGATAGCTTGGTAATAGGTAGAAGATCAGATATGTCATACAAAGATTAACAATATTTAAAATGTCCTTACAAAACTGCATTCTATACCAACCGGTAGCAGGTATTCCCACGAAATAATCTTCGTCAATCACTACTTTCTATTTAGGTACCTATACAAACATACCTAGCCTACATTTAATGTATGCATTCATTAATAAATCCTTTCTTTAATTAATGTGAAAAATAATGTTTCCAGTGCGGATTATTATATTTATGACTGCAAATCCGGCCACCTAACTCATTTATAAATATTTTTATTCATTAAATTATAACCCATACAAAGCCTACATCTTTCTTTTTTTTTTCTTCGTAGAGAAAAAAAATTGAAACATCCAATCAATTTTACCCGAAAACTCGAACATGATTGAGTAAGTACAAGCAAACAAATTGTTTTTGAATCAATTTGACTTGAAATGATCGAAACCGAAAAATATTTACGAGTTTCCTCTGCTTGCTTGGTTTGACTTACAAGCCTTTTTACTTATGAATCAATTTATTCATAAATAAGGGTTGCAAACGAACGAGTATGAACAAGCACACAAGAAAAATTTGGACGTGTTCGAACTGTTCAAACATACTCATTTTAATCTCTGGTAGGGACATAGTTTTTTTTATCTTCTATATAGGATGTGAATATGTGTACCTTACGGCTTTTTTATGAATTTAGGGTGTGTGATCTAGGTGGTTTTCGTGGGAAGGAAAGACGTATGGTGTGTTAAGTATAACTATATAGAGCGAGGGAGAAAAAAATGTGTCAAGATCTTTATTCTTGCTTTTTTTTGCATGAACAAAATGAGAGGTAACATAATGTATATAAGTAGGGATATACTGATTTTTTTGCATTGTTTTCCTTCCTATGTGGGTTATTGCAAATATTTTTTTATGATTTTGGGGTGTGTGGTTTAGAAAAAAATCATTCGAGACGTATGGTGTGGTGTCAATTGTGTATATATAGAGCGAGGGAGAGAAAAATGTGCCAAGAAATTTATTCTTGGTTTTTTTTTGCATGCAGAAAATTATATGGGTACATAAAACATTATATAGAAAGGGATATACCTACCTACCTGTTGTTGATTGGATTATTGCAATTATTTTTTTTATGGATATGGGGTGTGTTTGTTTATGGTTTAGGTTTTTTTTAATTCGGTGACGTATGGTGGCAAGTGTGTGGGTTTTTAGGAAAATGAGAAGAGAGGCAGAGAGGGAAAGATAGGTACCCATGTGCAAAGATTTTGATTCCATTGGTTTGGTTGATTGTAGGTAGGTAGGTACATAGCACAGGTAGGTAATTCTTTTCTGTCAACGCGAAAGGGATTTTGTGATTTGATTTTTTTATGCTGAACAGAATGAGATGTAGCATGAAGGTACCTAGGTAGGTGTGTAGGTACTTATATAGTTAATGCTCTTGTTTAATGATTCAATTGATAAATAAATTGATAAAAGTTCAAATTACATATTGAAAAATGAATCATTTTATAAAAGTTTTAGTGAATCGAAACTTAAGCATTTAAGTTCAACATAAATCTTTCTGTGAGAGTTTAGGCAGAGGAAAAAGTACAGAATAAGAGTTTATGTTCAACATAAATTATTAAAGTTACCATTCAGCAAATGACCCTTAATCGTTAAGAATGATGATAGGTAGTTGGCGTCCGTAATAGGGTTAGGGTTGTTCGGTAGGTACCTATACTAGTTTTTTAATTGGTTGATGAGAGAGAGGAATAAAAAACTATCGTAGATAGATAGGTACCTACTGTTAAGACTAAGAATAGGCACCAATCGGCAAAAATATTTTTAATGGTGTAACCCTTTCGAACCCAAGCTATGAAAATCAATATTAAAAAATGTTTTTTTCGGTATTATCGGGTCAAAAACATCACAACTATGAGATATGAACAGCAAAAAGTTATTTTCCAAAATAATAAATAGCAAAACTAATGTGTTATTCTCGTGTTACATGTAAGTAACATGCACTGCCTATGACCACCAAAAAACGTCGGAGAACTGAGAAAATAACTTTTTATGAATCTGTATTCTTCTTAGCAAAAAAGTAAAACACTTTCTGTATTTACATTTTTTATAATTTTTTTTTTTTTGTTTTCAAAAGTATGACCATGTATAAAAATTGCAAAAAAAAATAAAAAATGTGAATTTCAGTCCCTATTTCGATTAAAAAAATGTAAAGGTAGGTATGATATTTGACTAACTTTTTGTAAAAATCCAATAACTAGGCATTATAATCTTTCAATTAAGCCATCGAAACCTAAAAAATTGTTTAATTTAATACTTTTTAAGAATTTAAAAAAAAATGTCACATGAGAGTAACGCTGGGTCCGAAAGGGTTAAAAGAAGATATAACAAGAAAAATGTAAGTTAGGTTATTAATAAGAATAACGGACAAAAAATGAGAATGGCTTTTTGTGTAGCCATATCCCTTCGTAATATAGACGTTATAGAATGAAAACTAGTTGCCCTTGGATTTCTGTCTTTCAAACATTAATACAAAATCTGTCGTGTGTTCAATAGGAAAATACCAATGTAGGTGCCTACCTATGGAAAAAAAGAAACATGTAGGTAGGTAAGTGTGTTCCACTTTACAAGGCAAAACAAAAAATACCAACATATATGCTGAAAGTCTTAAGGGGTCTGGCCATCCTGAATTTTTTTTTCTTTTTTTTTATTTAGCTTAAATTTACCCCCTAACTGTAACGAACATTTTAATACCTTTTGCGTATCGAAATACTCAAAATTGACGAAGTAAAAGGCATTTTCGACAGGAATATTGAGCCAATTAGAGCGGTGGACTCCATTTATTTTACAATTATCTCGAAACTACATTTTTGACCGGATACCATCGAGATCTCGGAAACTATCCGTCCGATTGCTTTCAAATTTTTACTGAATATTTTTGAAAACGTAGTATTTTTTTGATAACATAATTAGGTAGCTTTTTTTAAATAATTTTTTGCTTCAAAAATCTTGGTAAAAAAAATGAAAAAAATTGTTTTTCTGCTCCCCATAATTTTTTCCCACCGTATTTAACGACTCCAAACCACTTATATAAAATTAGGGTGCTTTTTTAAAGTGAGTTCCCCGTGCCTCTCACTCTTAGGGTGCTTTTTTAAAGTGAGTTCCCCGTGCCTCTCACTCTTGTAACAAAATAAGTCCTTCGCCCCTCTACTCCTCGTAGACCACCCTTACAACCTCATACCTACAGGCGTAAGAGGCTGGTCCGGGCAGCAGGAGGTAGAAGGGTGTCCAGGCTCCGACCCCCGTTTGGCATGCTATCACCGGCTGGTGCTCGTCGGATGGGGTGAGTCCTTTGGAGTCGAAGCGCTGGACTGATGTTACGTCTAAATTTCATGCCAAAATCTGAAATATAAAAAAAAAATGGGGACCTCGATCGACGAATTTAAGGGGAGGGGTGACTCCAGTAGGGCCGAGGGTCCAGGTGTTGTTGGCCCTCGGAGGATTTTCCCACCCATGTGTCGGTCCGACACCACCATGGCTACCACTACCTCCAATTTTGTGTGGTAGCCCCTAATCCTAACCACCCTGTCCTAACTTCCCCTACAACTCCAGCTTACCTCTGCTCCGACTTTAAGGATTTAGTGGCCAATCATGGTGGCTACCTAAAACCAATAAGAAAATCGTAGGACTGCCTTCCCGTGGACATAAACTGTCCTTCAGACGGTGTAGATGCCCATGTTATCGCTGTGACAACAGTAAAAGAGTATTGTTTGTTTGTCCTTTTTTTCTTTTATTTATATAAAAATATATTGTTAAGAAAGGTATAATCTAATAATATTACTTAGCAAAATAAATAAACAAAACTAAAAAAAAATATAAAATAAAATAGAAGTTAATTAAGATTGATTATACCATAAAGGTGGCAACGCGGACTATTAATTAAGATTTAACTTAGATTTAATTAAGATTTACTCTTGCAAAAAAAAGGTGGCAACGCGGAAAGGTGGTTATAGTTAATTATTATTTTGTTAATTTAATTATTTTTGTGTTCTCCTCTTGAACTTTTTGTTTAGTGAAGGTATTGAAGGTAAGAGGTAAAAAGAAAAATTATATATATATATATATATGAATACGAAAGATACTATAATATCACGTACCTGGTTACTATGTTACTATCCGCCGGGGTGCACCTCGCTGGATCGCTAAACACGCTAAACGCTGGTAGAATCTCCAAATATTAATTATATTTATATATATATGTTTTCTTTTGATTTTCTTTAATTAATTTTTTTTTTATCTTTTTTTTTTTTCAATTACTCCACTGTTGATGTAACTAAGATATTTTGTAATATTTCGTTTTTATTTTTTCTCTTCAATCACCATAACCAAATTCCACCACTGATTATGAAGAATTTATCTTATACATTTACTTTATACACAGATAAAAATAAATATGTAAATAAACAATTAAATATTATAAAAGTAATAATCGAACTTTAACGAAAAAGAATAAAAAAAAGTAAGTATTTCAAGGTGATGAGATCCTCAGGTAAGTATCCAAGTTTGGTAAGTATAGCTGGTAAGTGGAGGTCTTCTTTTTCTTTCTTTTGTTTCAGTAATTAATTTATGGGTAAGTATTTGGATTTGTTTCTTTTTTTTTTTTTTAAGTTTTAGGTGTTAAGTCAGGGGTAAGTATTTAGTATATTTGTTTTTCAGGTATTTATTTAGGGGTAAGTATCCGGTATATTTCCTTTTTTTTTCAGGTATTTATTTAAGGTAAGTATTTGGGGTTTTACTTTTATGATTTTTCTGAAGCGGGGATAGGTTTCGGGCAGGGGCAGGTAAGTTTTGCACACAGCACTTTTTTAGTTTTAGGTTTGGTGTAATTTTTTTTTTTTTATATTCGTTATTTCCTTTTCAAGTTTTTGATTACGTTCTACTGGTTTTCACTTTAGTTAAAAAAAAGTATTTCACTTTTCACATTTAGTTTTAGGTCTTTCCTTTTCTTTAATTTTCGGATAAAATTTTCCCCGCACAGCAATTGTTTTTTTTTTTTTCGTTCTCTGTTTCAATTTTCGGCTTTGATTTTTAACTTTTAACTTTTACTTTTTGTTTTCCGACCGCCCGCTAAGTGTGTTGCTAACCAACTGTCCAATGCAATGACCACACAACTTGCACTTCTCTTCGAAAAAAAAAAATGTTCAAAATCGTCACAGTTAGGCTTAATCATGCCATTTGCCGGCCCGCTATTTCAGCAATTAGAATACTACTTGTATACCTTGGCCTTGAAAATCATGCCATCATATTTCGGTAGCAAGTGCAAATTGTGTGGTCATTGCACTAGCTTATGCATAAGCACATACCTCTGAAGTGCGTTTTTGCGCTGACTATAGTTGACTATAGTTGACTATTTCTCGTTTTTGCACGCCAATAGTTACGTTTCGTAACCACAATTGTCGTTTTCGCGGTCAGTGTTATAGTGTCAAATTGTAACTATTTCTAACTATTCCCAACTCTACTCAGGAGGTGAGTTGAAAATGGTTGATGTGTCAAAGTCTTTTTTTCTGTTTAATGGTGTTTGTAATTACTATCAATCTGGAATAAAAAAAAAACATTCTGTTCGTGCATTTTTTACCGTCGTAGTTGTCCGTATCCGTGCCGCCGCAAATTTAATTCCAATCAAAGGATTTCTGTTCGTCTTGAATTAAAAATATTCCATTTCAAAAATATAAAGAAAATAAGGTTCCCCTTACAAATTTTGACGTTCGAAAGAACCATGCTAAAAGAATTTTTCTCCTCATATCTTAATAAATTATGTGGAATATAACATTAAGAAATAATATTTAAGTTGTTTTGTATTAAAGAAAAATATTTTCGAGAGGATAACCACGTTTGAGAAGCACGAAAGCACCTTCGTACTCATTTTGCCAACCCCGTTTTTTATACATGATAAGGGTAGTTGATCATGAACAAAAATCAGTCTGCGCTGAGATGTGCAAGAGACATGTTGTGTGGGGTATACTCTCGGCTCAGAAAAATTACAATAACAATTTGTGTGGTGAGTTCAAGGGTGTCACGTCGTTTTCAGTGGCAGTTCGAGGTGATTTCTGCCTTTCTTATATAGACAGGCACCTTTGTAGATGAAAAAGCTCTGCCATAAGAGCAACGCTGACAATTATTTGTGAACGAAGTATAACTAAAAAACGTTTTTGGATGATTTCAACTATTTCAACCATGACACATCAACCATTTTCCTTTTGACATAAAAACTATAGTCAACTATCGTCAGCGCAAAAACGCACTTCTGCTTTGCTTAACTCTCGTGGGCAGCGGTACTTTCTTGCACACGAAATGCCCTAGCAAGTAGCGGTGTTCTATTTTGTTTTTTCTTTATGATGAGGCTGTGGGTTATTTGTTGTTGTTATGGTGGCAAGAATTTGTGTCGATTTAATATTACAGTGCGGATCTGTAGATTTAGTACATTTAGATTTATTTTTTTAATTATTATATTTGTTATTATGATGTGGTAAGTATTATTATAGGTTAAATTATTATTAGTGGTAAGTAGGTATTATTTTAAAAAAATATTATTTAAAGGTAAGTATTATTATAGGGTAAAATATTATTGGCGGTAAGTGTTATAAGGTGAGTATTGTGTTTGGTGGTTAGTATTATTTTTATTTTATTATGTGCTATGTGTGCAGTCAGTTCCCCACAAAACTTCTTCTTTCAATGAGGTCCACGCGAGTTGAAGGAAGAAGGGACGGGAATATTTCTGGATTTGTCTCATGCACAGGCTGGTGCTAGTCGGGCGTTGACGCTATTTCCTTAAATCCTTCGCATGGTAAACCCCTGCCTTCTTTCCTTCTAGGTCTTCGAGTTCGTATAAGTTGTTGCCTACCGGTCGACGAACCCTCATCTTGAGGAACTTTGGGCTCAGTTTTGCGCAGAATTTCTTCGACGCATCACTGAGCACAAAGTTCCTCCGGTACACGATGTCTCCCTTAGCGAACCTCACGTTTTTACTTCTTAAATTGTAGGCATTTTCGTATCTAACGTGAGCATTCGCCAAGGAGGTTTGAAGATGGGAGTGAAGAATGTTCATCCTCGCTTGCTTTGGAACTATTCCCGTGTTGTTGAGTGCATTCAACCTCCTCAAGACCCGGTAATCCGAACCGTGCTCCAGGCAACCTTGACCGAAGAGCGCTTCGTAGGGTGACATATTGATGGCTGAGTGGACCGTAGTGCGAAGGGCGCTGGCGATGGCTGGTAGTTGGCTGTCCCAGTTCCTCTGGTCGCTGTCGATATATCCTCTGATGGCGGCGAGGATAGACCGGTTTACTCGCTCACTAGCATTTGCCTGTGGCGAGTAAACAGCGGTCCGCACGTGGGTTATCCCATAGGTAGTCATAGACTTCTCGAACTCCCTGCTGACGAACTGCTTCCCGTTGTCCGAGAGCAAGGTTTCTGGGACGCCAAACATGCAGAAGACCTGCTCGTAGAGAAACTTCAGCACTACGTCCGTTGTCGCCCTACGAATTGCCTTTATCAGCACGAACTTCGTCAGTTGGTCCAGTACCACCACAATGTGCGTGTTCCCGTCTCGCGAGCGTGGGTAGGGTCCCAAGAAGTCGATGTACAACATCTGGAAGGGTCTCTCGGCAACGAACGCTTTACCCATAGGTGGCCTAAGGGTGGCGTTCGGAGCTTTCGAGGCCTTGCAGATGTCGCACTTCTCCAGGAAGACCTTGACTTGCGCTGCCATGTTAGGCCAGAAGAACCGTTGCTGCAGCCGGTAAAGGGTTTTCGCGATCCCACCATGCGAAGCCCTCGGTGGTCGATGAGCCAGGGAAATCAAGCGATCGGTTAGAGGTTCAGGAACCCAAAGCTTCCAAATTAGGTCGTCCTCTACAGGATTCCCTGTGCAATGTCTGACCTTCTTATACACGAAATTTTCCGAGACTTGAAGGTCAGGTAGCTTTTCTTTTTGTTCTTCGATGTCTTTTATGAGCTTGAGGTATTCCGAAGATTTAAAACTTGGATCCTCAAGGTCGATATGCAGAACATCGTGGGGATCTTCCAGCTCCGAGACATCGCAACCCAGAGCGTCTACCTCATGCACCCGCGAGAGGGCATCAGGTACAACGTTTTGGGTACCCTTGCGATGCTCGATGCTGAAATCGAATCCCTGCAGCTTTAAGCTCCATCGCGCTAACCGTCCACTTAAATCTTTCTGTCCCATCAGCCACTTCAAACTCGCATGATCGGTCACTATCCTGAAGGGATGTCCCTCGACATAAGCACGGAACTTCTGGACTCCAATGACAGCAGCAAGACACTCACGCTCGGTCACACTGTAGTTGCGCTGGGCCGTGTTGAGCTTCTGAGAGTGATAGTAAATTGGGCGTTCACTACCACTCTCGTCAACCTGACTTAGAACGCAGCCGACTCCGGTGTCGGAAGCGTCACACTGGATGATGAACTCCTTCGCAAAGTCCGGATTCACCAACACGGGCCGGGAAATCAGGGCCTCCTTGAGGAGGTTGAACGATTCCAACGCAGCTTCGGTAAAGATGAACTTTTTCCCCTTCTTCAACGTGTCCGTTATGGGTGCCGCTAAAGTTGAAAAGTCTCGCACGAAACGTCTGTACCATCCTGCGAGTCCCATGAAGCGTCGGACCTGTTTAGCGGAAGTCGGAACAGGAAAATCAGCAATGGCTGCTACTTTATCTGTGTCCGTCTTCAGGCAGCCATCTCCAACTATGTAGCCCAGGTACTTCAGTTCCTTGAAGCAGAATTTCGACTTCTGGACGTTCATCGTCAATCCTGCTTCCTTCAGCCGACCGGCCAAAACCTTCAACAGCTCGACGTGCTCATCGAACGTGCTCGAAACCACCAAGAGGTCATCCAGGTACGGAAAGATTTTTTCTCGCAGTTGGTGGGGTACCACTTTGTCCATCAATCTGACCATGCGTTGTGGTGCATTGCAGAGGCCAAAGGGCATAACCGTAAACTGCAACAGGGGCATGCCGGGCACAGTAAACGCCGTCTTTTCTCGGGATTCTTTCTCCAGCGGGATCTGCCAAAACGCGTCCTTGAGATCCACGCTCGAAATGAAGCGAGTATCTTGCAGACGTGATAGCAATCCCCCTATATGAGAAATTGGATACGCATCTTTCTTGGTCTTAGCATTGACTTTCCTGTAGTCCAAGCACAAGCGATTTTTGCCGGGTTTGCGAACTAGGACTACAGGAGAGCTCCAGGCACTGGTGCTTTCTTCAATCACCCCAAGTTTAAGCATGCGCTCCAACTCCTCATACAGAAGTTTCTGCACCGCTGGAGATACCGGGTAATGACGTTGCTTAATGGGCTCGGCATCACCTGTATCGATAATATGTACCTCTAGAGATGTTTTTCCTAAGCCTTGGACAGCAGAGGACGGAAACAAATCAATGGCATCTTTCAAACGTTTGGATTGCTCTGTGGTAAGTTCATGAGCGTTTGGATCCACATCCTTTTCGACTGGGCACTGCGCTGCTGAGAGTTCGGAGATCAACTGAGGAGCAATGCCGAATTCCTTCCAGAAGTCGATTCCCAGGTACAGCTTCTGCTGCAGAGACGGAACCAGATACAGGGGTATTGTTCTCGTCATCCCTTTGTAACAGACCTCTGCATTGAATTTGCCTACAATGCGTTGCTGATTCCCATCGGCAGTTTTGACCTCGGAAGAAAGTTTGGAGAAGTTTCGGCCATGTCGTCGCAGGAACTCCTCACCATCGAGTCCTAAGCAACTAATGCTGGCGCCACTGTCCAAAAGTCCTAGGACAGATTCTCCGAAAATGTTGACGTTGGCGTACGGACGAGGGTCATCCGAGCAGCAGAGTGTTGTTGCTTCGATGGCTTTGTAGGCTTTCTTCTTCTCCTGAAACTTCTTCCTCAGTCTCACCACCTTTTCCGAGACAACCGTGCTCTGGGTACCGAAGATCCGCTTCCTGGCCTCGTAGTACTGGTTCAGACGCTCGTGCAAGGGCACGATCGGTCGCATAGGTGGTCGTGCTACTGCAGACTCGTGGGGTGGTGGTGGAGGTCGGGGGAGGATCCTGACGGCAGGAGCTGGCTGGCTGGATCGAGCACCCTCACAGTCTGGAATTGGGTCGATGTTACTGTGGGGGTCTGGGGCTGGATGATTTATGACGACTCCGGAGTTTTCTCCGAAGAGCAATTCCCCCGGAACCTTGGACTGCTCTTCGGTTCGTTTCCCGAACATCGAGGACATTGGGGACTGGTGGTATTTTCCCATCCACACCTGAAACAGAAAAGGGCTCTCTGCGAGTCTGGGCATTCGAAGAACGAATGGCCCCGACCCTTGCAATTCCAGCAAGTGAAATTGCGAGTGTCCCTTTCTCTTTTAAGGTGGAATGCCTCGATGTCGGGAACGTGTGACTCCTCATCCTCCGGTTCTTCAGCAACAAGCTCCGAGACAGCACTACGTCGTGGTGGGGGTGCGGGTCCTACCCGAGTCTTCTGGAACATGGCTTCCCGATCCTGCAAGTATTTTTCTACCTTGCGACACACATGAACCATATCCGCGAGTGAATTGGTGTCAAAGGTTATCAACAGCAATCCCATCTGCTTCCTCACGTTGTTCTTTAGAACGTCTATGATTTCCGAATCCGTCTTCGGAACTCGGAGTCGGCCATTGAGCTGCTGTATCGCAAGGTAGAAATCGTCGAAGGTCTCGTTGGTTCCTTGATGACGATCGTAGAGCCGTCTCGAAAGCTCCGAATCCGTTTCCAGACTGCGAAAGTGTTCGATCATGGCGTTCTTCAACACAAGCCAGGAGACGTTGGGGTTGGTCTTCACGAAGGCCCAGAACCAGGATTCCACAGGGCCGGTGACAAAATGGTGGAAGTTTATGACTACCTCATCCCAGCTGGCTCCATAACTGGCCCGTAGCCTCTCCAACCGGAACAAGAAATCATCCACCGACATATTCCGGTTGTCGAACTTCAAACCCCACTTACCGAAGTTCTGGACCCTATACCCAGATACGGAAGGTCGCGACGCCGAGTTCGGATGGTGGACGGGGTCGCTGAAGGTGAGGTCTTGGAGCTGACGGAGGAAATTGTCCACATGGCTTTGGTCTGCTGCTGCTTGTTGTCTGTTAGGCGAAGGATGTCTAGTTGAAGCTGATGGTCCTTGGAACTGGCTGGCATGAGGCGGAGGAGGTTCTGAATTCACCTGGTAACGCTGACGAGAGGGAGATCGATCGGTGGTCCTTGGAGGCCTAGTAGTGGGGTCCGCTTGGGCTTGATGTCTTCCCACTTCTTGTGGAAAGGAAACTCTGGTGGGCGGCTCTGGTGTCGGGGCTGAAGCAAGGGTTTCCCGCAGGATACCCGTGATCTCCTCTCGTAAGGTCACCCGTGTTCTCTCCAATTCCCCGGAGAAGAACCTGAAATCCTCAGCTCGTCGCGCTCCCACAGCAGCATTGACCACTTCCTGAATGTACTCACACATCAGCTCGCAATTACCATCACCCAGCGATTCCCGAATTTGAGGAGATGGTTGTGGCATATTTAGGTCGGACCTCGTCTTCGTTCTCCTTGCTCCTGGTTGCGACCGATTCGAGGGTGCTCCTTCCTCAACTACTCGACGGCTGCCAGTTGGGGTCTCATGCGCCTCCCGGTGTTGACGAACCGATGATGAATGTAGATTCGATGTAAGAACCGTACCTCGAAGACTCGTGTTAGCCTTCTTTCGACTTCGTGTAAACATTCTGAAGGCTCAATTTTATCGTGATTTGAAACACAAAACAAAAATGAAGAGGATATTCAAAAGAACTAAGAGTTTTCAATTTTAACGTGATTTGAAACACAAAACAAGAGTAGCGAGGATATTAAATGAGAACTAGTTTTCAATTTTCAATGTGATATGAAGCACAAAATAATGTTAAAATAAGAAAATAATTTCTATTTAATTCAAATGAAAATAAAATTTGCAAAATCTAAAATACTTGATCAAATTTAAAGTTTAAATTTCAATATAAAATTTAGATATAAAAAAATTATTAGGTTGATAGAATAACTCATATACATATTAGTCTAACAGGGGAAGCTGGTTGTAACGTTGGGGAAGGGACAAGGCGGTTGACCCCTACTGAAGAACCCTTAGACCCCGAACACTGGCAGGCCCACTGTGAACACAGTGTAGTCCTCCGGCCCTGGACTCGCTTAAAGAGATGAAGCTGGCAGTAATCAGTGGCATCCATACCAACTGTCAGCCCAGCTTCAGAGCTCTACAAATAAAAACTAGCGAACCAAAGAAAATAAATTCGAAAAACAGTTGAACAACTATGTCGAGTACCATTCAACCTAGGCTCCAACTAAATGAATAAATTTTACCGAAAATTTTATTTCGAAAAGTCTTGCCGATACGCAACTGCGTAAACGAAATGTCTTCCATTTACCGGACGATCGCAAAAATCAAAAATTATGTTCGAAGATGTTAATAGAAATTTTTATGGTAAGCGAATCCAGGACAGAAACAAAACCCATGCCCACACAAAGTCCGCTCCTGTGTTCTGGGTCCACTCCCCTAAGATGAAAAAAAAACTACATAGCTTAATGTCAATCGGGCCCCACGTTGGGCGCCACCTGTAACAAAATAAGTCCTTCGCCCCTCTACTCCTCGTAGACCACCCTTACAACCTCATACCTACAGGCGTATGAGGCTGGTCCGGGCAGCAGGAGGTAGAGGGGTGTCCAGGCTCCGACCCCCGTTTGGCATGCTATCACCGGCTGGTGCTCGTCGGATGGGGTGAGTCCTTTGGAGTCGAAGCGCTGGACTGATGTTACGTCTAAATTTCATGCCAAAATCTGAAATATCAAAAAAAAAATGGGGACCTCGATCGACGAATTTAAGGGGAGGGGTGACTCCAGTAGGGCCGAGGGTCCAGGTGTTGTTGGCCCTCGGAGGATTTTCCCACCCATGTGTCGGTCCGACACCACCATGGCTACCACTACCTCCAATTTTGTGTGGTAGCCCCTAATCCTAACCACCCTGTCCTAACTTCCCCTACAACTCCAGCTTACCTCTGCTCCGACTTTAAGGATTTAGTGGCCAATCATGGTGGCTACCTAAAACCAATAAGAAAAAAAAATCGTAGGACTGCCTTCCCGTGGACATAAACTGTCCTTCAGACGGTGTAGATGCCCATGTTATCGCTGTGATAACAGTAAAAGAGTATTGTTTGTTTTGTCCTTTTTTTTCTTTTATTTA
The DNA here is from genome assembly GCA_920937365.1 of Sphaerophoria rueppellii. Taxonomy (NCBI): domain Eukaryota; kingdom Metazoa; phylum Arthropoda; class Insecta; order Diptera; family Syrphidae; genus Sphaerophoria; species Sphaerophoria rueppellii. Next base: position 62,948 of record CAKKXW010000009.1, on the reverse strand, counting down.
TATAAAAATATATTGTTAAGAAAGGTATAATCTAATAATATTACTTAGCAAAATAAATAAACAAAACTAAAAAAAATATAAAATAAAATAGAAGTTAATTAAGATTGATTATACCATAAAGGTGGCAACGCGGACTATTAATTAAGATTTAACTTAGATTTAATTAAGATTTACATTGCAAAAAAAAAGGTGGCAACGCGGAAAGGTGGTTATAGTTAATGTTAATTATTTTTGTGTTCTCCTCTTGAACTTTTAAATTGTATGTATATATTTTTTTTTTTTTGTTTAGTGAAGGTATTGAAGGTAAGAGGTAAAAAAAAGAAAAAACTATATATATATATATATGAATACGAAAGATACTATAATATCACGTACCTGGTTACTATGTTACTATCCGCCGGGGTGCACCTCGCTGGATCGCTAAACACGCTAAACGCTGGTAGAATCTCCAAATATTAATTATATTTATATATATATGTTTTCTTTTGATTTTCTTTAATTTAATTTTTTTTTCTTTTTTTTTTTTTTTTCAATTACTCCACTGTTGATATAACTAAGATATTTTGTAATATTTCGTTTTTATTTTTCTCTTCAATCACCATAACCAAATTCCACCACTGATTATGAAGAATTTATCTTATACATTTACTTTATACACAGATAAAAATAAATATGTAAATAAACAATTAAATATTATAAAAGTAATAATCGAACTTTAACGAAAAAGAATAAAAAAAAGTAAGTATTTCAAGGTGATGAGATCCTCAGGTAAGTATCCAAGTTTGGTAAGTATAGCTGGTAAGTGGAGGTCTTCTTTTTTCTTTCTTTTGTTTCCGTAATTAATTTATGGGTAAGTATTAGGATTTTTTTCCTTTTTTTTTTTTTTAAGTTTTAGGTGTTAAGTCAGGGGTAAGTATTTAGTATATTTGTTTTCAGGTATTTATTTAGGGGTAAGTATCCGGTATATTTCCTTTTTTTTCAGGTATTTATTTAAGGTAAGTATTTGGGGTTTTACTTTTATGGTTTTTCTGAAGCGGCGATAGGTTTCGGGCAGGGGCAGGTAAGTTTTGCACACAGCACTTTTTTTTAGTTTTAGGTTTGGTGTAATTTTTTTTTTTTTTTTATATTCGTTATTTCCTTTTCAAGTTTTCGTTTACGTTCTACTGGTTTTCACTTTAGTTAAAAAAAAGTATTTCACTTTTCACATTTAGCTTTAGGTTTTTCCTTTTCTTTAATTTTCGGATAAAATTTTCCCCGCACAGCAATTGTTTTTTTTTTTTTTGTTCTCTGTTTCAATTTTCGGCTTTGATTTTTAACTTTTAACTTTTACTTTTTGTTTTCCGACCGCCGCTAAGTGTGTTGCTAACCAACTGTCCAATGCAATGACCACACAACTTGCACTTCTCTTCGAAAAAAAGAAAAATGTTCAAAATCGTCACAGTTAGGCTTAATCATGCCATTTGCCGGCCCGCTATTTCAGCAATTAGAATACTACTTGTATACCTTGGCCTTGAAAATCATGCCATCATATTTCGGTAGCAAGTGCAAATTGTGTGGTCATTGCACTAGCTTATGCATAAGCACATACCTCTGCTTTGCTTAACTCTCGTGGGCAGCGGTACTTTCTTGCACACGAAATGCCCTAGCAAGAAGCGGTGTTCTATTTTGTTTTTTCTTTATGATGAGGCTGTGGGTTATTTGTTGTTGTTATGGTGGCAAGAATTTGTGTCGATTTAATATTACAGTGCGGATCTGTAGATTTAGTACATTTAGATTTATTTTTTTATTTATTATATTTGTTATTATGATGTGGTAAGTATTATTATAGGTTAAATTATTATTAGTGGTAAGTATTATTTTAAAAAAATATTATTTAAAGGTAAGTATTATTATAGGGTAAAATATTATTGGCGGTAAGTGTTATAAGGTGAGTATTGTGTTTGGTGGTTAGTATATTTTTTATTTTATTATGTGCTATGTGTGCAATCAGTTCCCCACACTCTAAGGGTGCTTTTTTAAGTGAGTGAGCTTGGTTTCGAAAGGGTTAAACCATTAAAAATATTTTTGCCGATTGGTGCCTATTCTTAGTCTTAACAGTAGGTACCTATCTATCATACGATAGTTTTTTATTCCTCTCTCTCATCAACCAATTAAAAAACTAGTATAGGTACCTACCGAACAACCCTAACCCTATTACGGACGCCAACTACCTATCATCATTCTTAACGATTAAGGGTCATTTGCTGAATGGTAACTTTAATAATTTATGTTGAACATAAACTCTTATTCTGTACTTTTTCCTCTGCCTAAACTGTCACAGAAAGATTTATGTTGAACTTAAATGCTTGAGTTTCGATTCACTAAAACTTTTATAAAATGATTCATTTTTTAATATTTAATTTGAACTTTTATCAATTTATTTATCAATTGAATCATTAAACAAGAGCTCCCTTTAAAGAGACGACCTAAACCCTGGTTGAAACGGATTCATTCAATTTAACTGAATTCAAAGGAAAAATGAAACATTATCTTATGACTTTATTTTACCCTGAGATCAAGCTAACATTCAAGACCGCTACGTTCAAATATCCGCCATGTAACAACATTAGATTATTACAAGCAGTAGAGAAGACTAAAATTTACGATTTTATAAAGTCCCTAGCTCCAACCATTGAACCAAATACGAACTCTTTGGATATGCAACCGTCAGTTTCTTCAAGGGAATGTGATATGTAAGTACGCCGATTTTGCTGGAGAAAATTCAACTGAAAACGCGGATTAATTTGCTCATGAAATCAAAATGTATATTGACACCCATACACAAGGTCCTGTTGCTATTCTACAATGGTTTTTTTTGTTAACACAAAAAATCAAAAGAATCAAAATATGTGGATTTTTTTATTTCTATTTGTTTCTATTTTATTCTAAAAATTATACACTGGTAAAAAAATTCGAGAATGAAAAAAAAAACAACCATGAAAATAAACCTCCTGACCATAAATTACCTACATTTCCACTCAGCACACAAATCTCAAACAAACCAAACAATATTTCTCGATTTACTTACAAGCGCCATGAATAATGGAGTGGTGATTGCAAGCGATCAAACTCGTTTTTTTTGAGTAAATACCCGAAACTTACAAGCAATACTTGACTCATTTTAATCTCTGGTACCTACCTACCTACAATCAACCAAACCAATCGAATCAAAATCTTTGCACATGGATACCTATCTTTCCCTCTCTGCCTCTCTTCTCATTATCCTAAAAACCCACACACTTGCCACCATACGTCACCGAATTAAAAAAAACCTAAACCATAAACAAACACACCCCATATCCATAAAAAAAAATAATTGCAATAATCCAATCAACAACAGGTAGGTAGGTATATCCCAAACGCAGCACAAGTGAGTACCTTCCTCTTCTCTTTTCCTCCTCCGATCGACAACAGTTGCATGCAATGAGCTTTTTTTTTTTTGCTCGCGCAATGTATGTATACATATGTTATATTAGCAAAAAACGGATGAATAGAGAAGTTGTTGAGTTTGAGTTCCGGGGTCGGATCGACTCACGCCACCGCTAAGGCATAACACTAGCGGGGACGTTGATTCGAAAAGAAACCTGTTATTTATTTGGCAGCTTCTCTTAGATTTCGTCCGTTTTGGTTTTAAATTTGTGTATATATTGCAATGATCGAAAATTTCAGAGTTGACTATTGTAATGTTCGTGGGCTTCGTACGAATTTTCTTGCCACGTACATCCACACTGTTTCTAACAGGCCAGCTGTTTTGGCGCTGAGTGAAACCCAAGTAGGTGAGAATTCCGATCCTACTGAATTTCTCATTCATGGGTATAGCTTAGTGCCATTATTCTTCCTCCACCATGGTCTCGCCGTTTACATTAGGAATGATGTCGCTTATCAATTCCTTCCACAATATGGACGCTGCTCCAACCCTTTTTTCAATTTTATGTGGTTCAAGTTCACCGTAAATAAACACATCATTCACTACTGTTTTCTTTACCGAAGCCCAAATTTGGACAGAGCTTCAACTTCTCGCGAATTTGACGCTCTGTCTGACTCCATCCAAAGAATTGTATCCCTGTATCCTCACACTGAAATCGTTATTACGGGCGATTTCAATGTACACAATTCTTCGTGGCTTCTCCATTCAGGCCAGACAACACCCGAAGGAATGTGTGCTGAGATCTTTGCTGAGTTTAACCACCTAACTCAGCTTGTCACCGAGCCCACTCGAATATCGGACATTAATGGCCAAGCGGAAAATACTCTTGACTTGTTTCTTACGTCTGACCCTGATAAATACACTATCAGTGTATTAACGCCTCTAGGCAGATCAGACCATAGTATTATATCTGCAAATTTCTCGTGTCAAGCTAATCCAGTTAGAGAAAGATTTCCGAAGAGAACCGTCTGGCAATACGAGAAAGCCAACTGGGACGGTCTCAACAACTTTTTCCAGATCTTTAACTGGTCACTATGCTTCCTCGATAGTGACGTAGACTCCAGCGCAGATATGATTACTAATATGATTATTTTGGGAATGAAAACTTTTATCCCGAATAGGGTTAAGCCGTTAAGAGCATCAAACCCAAGGAAAAGTCATGGTTTGATTCAAGCTGTAAAGAGGTTATCAGGGAAAAAGAAGTAAAGTTCCGGTGTTTAAGAGCCAACCCAACTGAGGAAAACCGGAACAAGTTTAAACAAGCCAGGAAGGCCTGCAATGCCCATATTCGGCGGACCAAATTTTTACATGACCAAAAATTACGGCAAAAAATACTGCAATGTCCCAAAGGCAAAAAGAATTTTTGGTCAATTGTAAAAAATATGAAGAATTCTTCTTCTTCCTCGGTCCCTACGCTCGTTGACAATGACACTCCAGTTGTTAGCTCGCTCGCGAAAGCTAACCTTTTTGCTAGGCAGTTCGCCGCCAACTCTTCGCTGCCTGAGAGTGTCATGACTCCGCCTGCTCTTGAGCGCGTCAATGATTCCATGGGACAAATCTTCTTTCGCACTCGTGCTGTGGCGAGAGTCCTAAAGGATCTCAACATACATAAATCCGCTGGTCCGGATGGTATCCCCGCTATTATTCTGAAGAGGTGTTCTTCCACGCTGGCAAAACCCTTGCGTAAGCTTTTCCGTCTATCCTATTCTTCTGGGCTCGTTCCGAGCAGTTGGAAAACAGCATTTGTCCAGCCAATCCCAAAAAAAGGCGAATCTTCTTCTCCCTCCAATTATCGTCCGATTGCACTTACGTCCCTTCTTTCTAAGGTCATGGAAACGCTGATAAACTATCAGCTTAAGAAATATCTCGAAGACCGAAAGCTTCTTAATGACCGGCAGTACGGCTTTCGCAGCAACAGGTCCACTGGTGATTTGATGGTTTATCTCACCGAACAGTGGAACAAATCTTTACATCGTTTTGGAGAAAGTAAGATTGTTGCACTTGATATTTCAAAGGCATTTGATAAAGTCTGGCATCTTGCTCTCTTATCGAAAATGCGTGCCTTCGGAATCGATGAATCCCTACTTCGTTGGATTAGAAACTTTCTTTCGAATCGTTCAATACAAGTTGTATTGGACGGATTCAAGTCTGAAACCCACAATATAAATGCTGGTGTGCCCCAGGGCTCCGTTTTGTCTCCGACCCTCTTTCTCATTTTTATTAATGATCTCTTGTCTGTTACTTCTAATCCAATAAATTGTTTCGCTGACGATAGTACCCTAAGCTTCTCATATTCGTTTCCAGATTCACATCCCTGCTCTTCGGATGTGGAACTGCAACGGCAAAATATGATAAGCTCATTAAACTCTGACTTAAACAGCATTGTTCAATGGGGAATTAAGAACCGTGTAGAGTTTAATGCTTCGAAAACTCAATGCTGTCTGGTATCGTTGAAGCGAGATATACCCCCCCTTGCCACTGTCCATGAGTGGCACTTGCATCAATGAGACCGAACATCTCGAGATTCTCGGTATGTGCATCACTGACCACCTCTTGTGGTCCGAGCACATACGCGATGTCGCCAAAAATACCGCAAGATGTTTGGGTTTCTTAAGACGGTGCAAGAAATTTTTCTCTCCGTCTGATCTGGCTATTATCTATAAAACCTATATCCGTCCAAAGCTTTAGTACAATTCACATCTCTGGGCTGATGCTCCAGCTACATACTTAAGCCTCTTGGATGGAATTCTATCGTTCCTAACCTCATTAAGCCTAAATGTCTTAGCCCTTATTACCAAAATGTAAGAGGGTTAAGATCCAAAACGTCTGACGTCTTTAAAAGCTCCCAAAACCTTCCCTATGATATCTTTGCCCTCACCGAAACTAACCTCTCACCCGATATCCTTAGTACTGAGCTCTTCACTAATGAATTTTCCATTTATCGTAAGGATGCCGTGTTAAACGATAATACATGTGGCCGTGGTGTTCTTTTAGCTATTCGTAGTAATCTTGAAACTTCATTACTCAATATTCCTACTTCAATTGAATTCGAAGGCGTGTCAGCTAAAGTCACGCTCCCTAACTTTAGTATTTTTGTTCTTTGTTGTTATATTCGACCAGCTCAACAAACTAAAGCCTATCAAGCTGCAGTTAATGCCATCGATTATCTACTTGATCAAGTGCAACCTAAGGATTTGCTCATTGTCCTTGGAGACTTTAATCTCCCCCATCTTAATTGGTCCATTTCAGAAGACCTAACATCTTTATTTCCAACCAACATATCAACCCAATCTGAATCGCTACTCATTGATCGCCTGTCTGATTGTGGCCTTTTTCAACTAAATGGAGTTGCAAACTTTATGGGGAGACACCTTGATCTCATCTTCTCTTCTGATTGTGACAATTGTGTTGTCTCTGCGAGCCCTCACCTTCTCTCAACCCTGGATCGTTATCATCCTCCCCTTGCTCTCTCTTTCCCCATCGAATTTGATGACAAATTTGTTGAGACTGAGAATTACTGTTACAATTTTCGTAGGGCTGATTTCTCTTGTCTCAACAACCTACTTAGCTCAGCCGATTTCGAATTAAACTCGCTCCACTCTACAGTTGAATCACTAGCTAATTGGTTTTATTTGATTCTCTCATACTGTATTGATGTATCAGTACCATTCTCACGCAAAAAAGACTTCACCTCTTCACCGCCCTGGTATAACAGAGAGCTCCGTAGTTTAAGGAATAAACGTAATAAGCTTTGGAAGATGTTCCTTCATTCTAAATCTGACACCGACTACTATAACTATCTTCTGGCTTATAATGCTTTCTCCGAATTGAATGAATATCTTTATAAGCTATACCTTAACCAAATGGAAAACAACCTTCTCTCTGACGCGAGGAGTTTTTTCAAATTCATAAATTTTAAACGGAAATCTGATGGTTTTCCACCATCTATGAGTCTCCGCAATATAACTTCCTCAGATCCTCTGACATTAACTAATCTTTTTGCAGAATACTTTAGCCAATCTTATACCGAACACCATCATGACCCCGATCCTAACTTCTTTCGTTATTTAGAAGGTTGCACTACGACTTCTCTTTCCTCTATTACAATAACTGAGGAAATGGTTATTGCTAAAATTGAAAGCCTCAAAGAAAACTACAGCCCTGGTCCTGATGGCATCCCATCTGTTGTCCTAAAAAAATGTAAACATGCTTTGTCAAAGCCCCTTGCAGCTCTGTTTAGACTTTCTCTTTCCAGAGGTGTGTTTCCCCATATATGGAAGGATTCTTATATCTTTCCAATCCATAAACAAGGCAATAAAACTGAAGTTAATAATTATAGACCAATCGCTAAACTTTCTTGTATCCCCAAACTTTTTGAAAGTTTAGTTTATGATTCGGTTTATTTTCATTGCAAGCCCATATTCTCTCCCGCTCAACATGGTTTTCTTAAAGGAAGATCCACCACGACCAACTTAATTGAATTTGTATCCAGTGTTCTATCAGCCCTCGAAAATGGAAGTGAAGTGGATGTTATATATACTGATTACAGCAAAGCCTTTGATAAAATTTCCTTCAAGATAATCTATCTAAAACTAAAAGCTCTTGGTTTTCCACCAATTTTTATAAACTGGATAAGCTCCTACCTTGAGAATAGAACTTATAGAGTTGTCTTCCGTAATTCAATCTCCAGTCCAATTCATGCTACTTCCGGGGTTCCACAAGGTAGTCACCTCGGTCCCCTACTCTTTGTCTTATCTGTTAACGATGTTTGTCTTATATTAAAACATTCAAATATTCTTATGTTTGCAGATGACAAGAAAATTTTTAAAATTATCTCAAGTCCAACGGATTCCTCGCTGTTACAAAACGACCTGAATATCTTTTTTGATTGGTGCTTTCATAACTTCCTTGAGTTAAATATAAATAAATGTCAGCAAATTACCTTCTCGCGTAAGCAAAACCCATCTCATAGAACATACTTTTTGGTTAATAACGCCATTAACAAAGTCGATTCTGTAAGAGATCTCGGTTTAATGTTTGATAAAGACTTGAATTTCCATTCCCACTTCGAGCAAATTATTAATAAAGCTAATAGGTCTCTCGGTTTTATTAAGCGATGGTCTAAAGAATTTTCCAATCCCTACGTAACAAAATCCCTTTATGTTTCCTTAGTCCGACCTCATCTTGAGTATGCATGCCAAGTTTGGTCCCCATATTATGAACTCCATTCACTAAGAATTGAAAATGTTCAAAAACGTTTCATTCGATTTGCCCTGCGAGGTCTCCATTGGGAAGATTCTTCCAACTTACCTCCTTACACCGACCGACTAAAGTTGATAGGCTGCAACCCTTAACTACTAGACGAAAAATCGCCGACTTATCGTTTGCTCACCAATTGTTATTGGGCAATATAGATTCCCCGACACTCCTGAGTAAAATCCAACTCAACACTAACCCTGGGAACGTGCGATCTGTCTCTCTTTTTTATATTCCTCATCACCGCACAAACTATGGATTCTTCGAACCAATGTCCAGAATTCTTCGTCACTGTAATGCTGCAAATTCAGTGTTCGATTTTAACATCTCTAAATCCACTCTAAAAAATACCCTTTACTTCTACCCGCTTCCTTGAGACCCTTCTAAAACGAAATGTTTGGGTTCTTGTTCAATAAAGAACTTCTATGTGGGCCTCAGGGCCCACACGAATCAAGGTTCAAAATCGATAACAAGAACCCAAAAAAAAAAAAAAAAAAAAAAAAAAAAAAAAAAAAAAAAAAAAAAAAAAAAACTAGTTCTAAGTTAGTGATAAGCTTAAGTTAAGTCAAAGCTTGGATTAAGCTAAATGTCCTGCAAATGTCCTGCAAAAAAAAAAGAGCTGTAAGAATGATTGGTGATAGAGAGATCACTGATGCATTCACCACTTTAGACCACCGTGCGTCGTAACGTTTCGTGTCTCTCTCTGTTTTATTGTTACTTCTACGGTAAGTGCTCTAGAGAAATAGCCAGTCGCATTCCACCCCTTAAACAATTCAACCGTAATACCCGCGCTTCCAGGAATGCCCATCAGTTTACCCTCGAGCCCAACTTCGGTCGTACGCTCAAGTATAGAGAATCGTTCTTTAGCCGTACTACGCGAATGTGGAACTCTCTTCCACACTCTGTTTTTCCCGATCATTGCAATATTCAGGAATTTAAAACCAATGTACACCGGCACCACCTCTCTAGCCCCTTTTTCTTTCCTAAAGTACTCACTGTGTCTATGGCATAAAAAGGGTATAAAAACCCCTTGAGTGTGTGCTCATTATAAAAAAAAAAAAAATTCGTTGTAAGAACGAACTGTTTACTGAAGTCGGGGTACTGCAAAATAGGGTCGTTAAATAAGAGAGCTTTGCAGGTTTCAAAGCAATCTATGTACCTAGAATCTATTTTTATGCTTTTATTTTTGCGTAAGCATTCTGTCATAGGTTTAGTAAGGTTAGCGAAATCTCGAATGAATTTCCTGTAGTATCCCAGGAGCCCAAGAAATGATTTAATTTGTTTTGCTGTCTTGGGTACTGGAAAGTTATATGATGACGATGATGTGTGGACTGTATGTTAATGTTTGTGTGTGATTTTAATGTTAAATTTTAATAAAAAGGTTGAGTGTTTGTGATTTTGTGTTTTATAATTTAATTGTATAAATATAATAAGTATAAATGTTAATTGTGTATAAATGTTGGTTTATTATAAATGTTAATTGTGTAAAGTGTATTTGATACTTAGATAATTTCTGTTGTTTGCTTCTGCGACTGCTTTCGCTGGTGGTTGTCGTCAAAGTGAAAGAGTTTTACTTAAAAAGGCAAGCAACAGCAGAATGAATTATGCAAAAACAATGAAAGAGAGAACAAGAAGAATTAAGACATTACTTATCTTAGAATCAATATGTACAGGGTAGATTAACAAATGTTTGGTACATTTAGTAATATCAAAATGAAACTGTTATACAAATTATTAAATTAAATGCAATAAAAGATTATAATAAGGAAATATATATATGCTTTTTTATCAGTTGATAGTAGTTCATAACAAGCTTTGATTTATTCAGGGTTATGCCTTACACCATCGGTAGTTACCAAATGCCCCAAAAACGATACTTCTTTTTGTAGGAAGGTGGACTACTACTACTTTTAATCTTTTGAAGACGGCCTCCAAGTTTTCAATATGTTGTTGCAGTGAGGTAGAAAATACGATTATATCGTCCATATATATGAGACAGTTTTTACCAATAAGATCTTGAAGAACATTATCCAACGCTCTTTGAAAAGTGGACGGCGCAATTTTTAAGCCAAATGGCATGCGGAGGAACTCAAAATGTCCACCGTCAAATGAAAAGGCAGTTTTTTGTATGTCTTCTTCTCGAATTTCTATTTGGTGGAAACTAGAAGCAAGGTCCAAGGTACATACACCTACCTAGACCGTCTAAGATATCGGTTATTTTTGGAAGTGGGTATTTATCGCCTATTGTTTTTTCATTTAGTTTGCGGTAGTCAATTACTAGCCGCCACTTTCGGTGTCCCATTGAATCGGCTTTTTTTTTTGGCACAATCCATATAGGAGAAGACCAGGGAGAAAAGCTCTTCCTAAGGGATCATTAGGAAGCATTTCCGATATTTGTGTTTGGATCTCTTTTTTATGTATGTAAGGATAGCGATAAGTTTTTTTTATAAATAGGGATATTGTCTTTAGTGTTTATTGCATGTTTTGGTAGGTTGGATAGACTGAAAGTTTGACCTTCTGTAAAAAAGATGTCCTTGTGCATTTTGCACAAGTTGTAAATAGCTGTTTCTTCTTCGGAATTTATTAAAATATTATAATTATTTTGGTTTCTTTGCTTTGTGTACCTCAATATATTCTTCTGGTGAAAAGGCTATAAGTTTTATGGGCTCTTCGATAGAAAACGTTTGGGGAGAATCGGAAGCGTTTACAACTTCAAAGCTAGAATACCAATTCGTAGCTGTATATAATCCTTCGGATATAATAAGATTTTCGTTAATTTTTGTAGGCATTACATAAATGTGTCCGGATTTCTAATCTACAGGTAGTTTACAAATTAGTTTACTATATACTCTGGGATCACATAGCTATTTGATATCAGGGCCCTATTTCATAAAAATAGACAGGTGACAATTCTACAAATTTGTCGCACTTGTCCGACACATATGTGTTTCATAAAATATTGACCGGTGACAAATTTGTCAGAAAAATACAATGACAAATTTGTCACGACAAATTTGTCATATATATGTCATATATTGACAAATTTGTCGTGACAATTTTGTCATTTTCATATATTGACAAATTTGTTGTGACAATTTTGTCTCTGTCGTACTTGAGTATTACTTACTTACAAATATGTCGTGACAATTTCATTGTTTCTTGCGATTGCATTCTTTCAATTAATTTTTCGAGGTTCAAAATGAATAACATTTAAAAGAAAAACTATGTTTGATAAAAAAAACACACACTAGCGTTGTGATCGGGTCCTTGTCATCGGGCAGAAATTTAACAGAACTCAAAGTTTGACCTACATACAAACATGGCATTAATTGAACGGTCACCATTTCTATCAACAAACGCTTATTCATTTTTAGATTTTCAGCTGGTGCATCAATTCTTATTCAAGAACCATCCAAAAATTTGGAAAACTCCTGATACTTAGTGGTACGGAAATTATATTTTTTGACCATCGAATTTTTTCTCCCAATAGTTGTTTTGCCATTAAATTGCATACACTTATGACACACACCGATGAATTGATGATTTTGAAACACTGTCCATCGATAAATACATGGTACTGAGATCCACTTCCAAGGCAGTGTTATGCACATAGAAATTGAGTTTTGGCATAGTGAGCATAATTCATCTTTGTGGGAGGCTTTAAACGTGCACCAATTCTCGATATTTACATTGACATTTAACAGTTCTTCGCACATGAATGTAACGAACTAAGGACACATAGATAGTAGCACTGGCGGCTGAGGCCATCGGATGACGAAATTCTCGTACATATTCTATGTACATATGTACGTATATTCCACGGCAGTTTTTCCGATACAAAATTCTTCTTTAAACTGTAAGTCATTTAATTATTCGTTGTTTAAATTTCCGAGAGCGCTGGAATATACACCCAAAGAAATTTGTTGTAAAAACGTTGAAAACCGCTGTAAATTCTACTGCATTAATTGTCAAAAATTACCCGCACTGCTTTTAATTTTACAATTCCTTGCTTGTAGAATTTACAAACGATTTGTGAAAACTACAACTTCATCTGTTAATTGCACAACTGAAAAAAAAATCAAAAAGAACAGTCTTCCTTGTTGAATGCACAGCAAAATATGTGCAATGTACCAATTCATGTGCAATATTTATGGTTTATATATGGTTTGTAAAATCTACAATTTGATTTGTAGAAACAACAGCTATTTCCAAATATGTAACCAGGTACAGGGTATTTCATTTTTCAAAATAAAATTACGTTAAATATTTCTTATATTCATTTTATTTTTTTTTCTTCTTGAACAAAAGTTATTAATAATGATATAGTGAATTATATATTTTTCATTACAATTGGACTTTTGGGCCATCAATTAATTTGTTAAGATGTTCAGTAGTTCACTGTCAGGAGATAAGTGTTCCGATTTAATGAGCAGCAAGCTTCTTTTTGTCAATCTACGACCTTCCGAGAGATAAATAGAATAAGCAAATACAAAAACACAAGAAAATAAAACTTACCGGCCGAAAACGGTGCCACACTTTTGCACAAAGTAAAATTATTCACCACTTCATATACCTCCGCGTCTAACAACATCGAGCATTCCACGACGGAGTGATTATTTTCCACAATTGGATCTTTCTCTATTAATACAAATATTATTAAAAATGCTCGGATCAGCATTTTGCAATGTTGGGTGTTTTTTGCCCAATGTTAATACTTACTGATTCAATACCAACAAACAAGCAAATTTTAATAAATGAAAAGAATTTGGAATTGAGTGATATTTTAATTAATAAATTTACTTTTATTGTCCGATTTGACTTATTTTTCTAGTAACAAATGTTTACTTAAGATACTATTGTATTCGAAAGATGGTCGCTTGACGTATATATTCGTCTAACGAGTTCCAATCGAATTTCTTATACAAAAAATAAACAAATGAACTACGACTACGAATTTTTCTAGAAAAAGGTTCTTATCGAATTTATGTTCGAATGACGTTTAAATTCATCAATCGATTTCAAATTTGATTTTCCGTTTTTCTTTACTTATAATACAATAATTTATTTGTCTACAAACAATGTATCAAGTTATATTTGTAAAACGTATAAATCGTTAAACAATTTCGACTTGATTTACCTTGAGTATATACTGGATGGCTTCTGGAATTGGAAGAGGCTGATTGATGATTTTCTCGGTCTTATATACCCCTTTTCGTGCAGAACAGTGCTTCCCGCAATTCGGTTTTGGTTATGCCAAGTGCCAAGAATTTTGCGTGGAAAACTCACCACATGAAAGTAAAACAAAGAAAAAAACATGTATTTAACTTTTGTGTATTTAATTATGGTGAATGTTATGTTATGAGCTTAAATTTGCTCAAATGTGTCTATTTTCGTTATTTTTTTAAGTTTATCGTGCCAAATAACGAATTTGCTGATGACATCATGGTGAGTAATTTAAAATATTTATAACATTAATATTTATTTTGGCAGCACTTGCCCCTTTGGTTTATATTTTTCGCGCAGCTTTGCTTACGCCATTTTGTTTTTGTTGTTTATTTTTGTCTCTTTTTATCATATGTGTTAATGTAAAATTATAAAATTCAAAATATCTTTAAAAATATAAAATATTTTTACGAAATGTTTATAAATTCGATATCAGCGCGAAAAAATACATTTACTGAACGTATTCAATTTGTTCAGCCCTTAAAGTTCAGCTGTCAAATTGACATATTTTATATGCGCATGGCAAAGTGACGTTTGTGCCAATTTCTCATTTAAATTTGTGAATTTTTTTTCAATTTGTTTATTAAATTCAATGTGATTGCATTAAATAACTACATTTTAACTATTTAATTGTGGTGAAATATAAAATTCGCGTTATTATTCATGGAATAATGTGTGATGTGTTTTATAGGTTATAATTATAACCTGTATTTTCTAAAAAAAGCAAAGTTTTGTCCACATATATGTAGGAACTCTTTATTTGGCACAACAAGACTTCACATCAATCTAATCATTCCAACTCTGGCATTACTGAATGATTGGTATAATCTAGTCCATTGCTACCAACATTCATCGATGTGATAATGATGACATATAAAAGGAGAGCGAAAACCAAGAGCGGTCTTCTTTTTCCCGATCACAACACCGCCTGCACAACTATACTAGACGATATAGAGGAAGCGAAACCACACCAACTCACCACACCATCTTATTACAAAACTATTTCTACCATTTTGTTTTAAAAATTATAACTAAGAAAATTAAATTGAATTGAAATTATACTTAATTGTAACTTAAATCTAAATGTTGTGAAATAAACCTACAGAATTGGGGGCTCAACCAAACAAAATTCAAGTAATTATAAAATTAATTTTCTCATCGTTGGAAACCAGCCGTGAGTAACAAACACCCGGCAAAAGGTACACATTTAATATAATTAATCCAATCGAAAAAAAAACATCGTGTGCAGTGCATTTCTTAACAACGGCACTTCTTAATCATTTTTAATCAAAGAGATCGGTTTCATAAGACGAGAGTATACCGAAAGTAGCTGATTAGAGACTTGTTCATTTTATTTTTTTTTTTGACATTTGTGATGATGGGTCGAAAAAATAGAAATAGCACTGCGAGGGAAAATGGCTTTGGTGATATGTCTGATATGTTGATGGATTTAGAAGAAAGATCGAAAAGAATAGAAGCTAGGGAAAAAGAGCTAGACGAAAGAGAAGACAAATTGAAGCAAGATGTAGAAATTTCTTTGTTGCAAGGCGAGGTGGAGTACCTAAAAAATAGAAGTCGAGGCACAGCAGCTTCATTCCAAGATGTTTCTGGTGCATTGCAGGAGTTTAATGGTGATGATGAATATGGTGTGAGAGGTTGGATAGAAGATATTGAGAGTGCTGCTGTTTTAATGAAGTGGAATCCCTTAGAAAATTTGCTATTCGCGAGGAGGTTGCTGTCGGGCTCCGCTAAGACAGCCGTGAGGTCGGAAACAGGTTTGAACACGTGGCAGGAGCTGAAGAAATATTTGTTGGAAGAGTTTGGCGAACAACTCTCTAGTGCGGAGGTTCATAGGAAGCTATCGGAATGCAAACAGAAGAAAGGAGAGACTATTTTGCAGTATTTTTTAAAAATGAAGGAGTTAGGGGCGAGAACGAAAATGGACGAGGCTTCTGTGATCCAGTATGTCATCGATGGTATCAATGATTCTCATGCTAATAAGGTTATGTGCTATGGTGCAAATAATTTTAAAGAGTTTAGAAAGAAGCTAGAAATTTACAAAATATTTTCCGAAAGGAATCAAGCTTCATATTCCAAGTCAAACCTTGCTTCGGATAAGAAAAAATATAACCCAGGCACAACGACTAGCTCCAGTGTTTCCCCAGGTTGTATTTGTTTCAATTGTGGTGTTAGAGGTCATCGTGCAAGTGATTGTAACAAAAAACTCGAAGGTCCAAAGTGCTTTAAGTGCAAGGAATTTGGTCATAAGGCCCCACAGTGTACAAAAGCGACGAAAGATGTGAGGATAGCAAATGTTTCACCAAACTCAAAACAAAACTTCGAGAAATTAGTCCAATTTGGTGGTACACAATATCAAGTTAAGGCGCTTTTAGATACGGGAAGTGAGGTTACGTTGTTGCAAGCGGCCGAATATTTGAAATTAGGAAGTCCAAAGTTCACAGTGGGAAAAAGTAAGCTAAGAGGTTTATCTGAGAAGGGAGTCGAGACATTAGGAGGTTTCGAAACAAAAATTCTTCTGGATGGAAATTCATTTGACGAAGTAGTACACGTCATCTCTGATGAATACCTTTTCATACCAATGATTCTTGGTCAGAATATTTTCAAAAATACACAGTTGGTTATCACTAATGAATCCGTAAAAGTAAAAAAATTGGACAGTTTCTTACAGTGCTTCGAAACTTTTTCCGAGGAGATGGAACTCCAAGTTGAAAACAAAACGCATTTAGATGAAATTAAAACGCTAGTTGAGAACTACAAGCCAGTAGACTTAGAAGAGGAAAAGTTTTATATGAAAATCGTTTTAAAAAATGAGGATCCCATCTATCAAAATCCAAGAAGACTTGCACCTTTAGAAAAGAAAATAGTCGCGGATCAAATCGAGGAGTGGCTTCGTAACAAAATAATACGACCTAGTTCATCCGAGTTTGCCAGTCCCATAGTTCTCGTCAACAAGAAGGATACTTCTAAACGTCTTTGCGTTGATTATAGGCGTTTGAACAAGCAGGTTGTCCGCATTAATTTTCCCTTACCTCTCATCGAAGACCAGCTTGACAGACTTGGTGAAGCACGAGTATTTTCAACTCTGGATTTAGAAAATGGTTTTTTTCACGTCTTCGTTGAAGAAGACAGCATAAAATTCACCTCATTTGTCACCCCTGATGGTCAGTTCGAGTTTCTCCGAATGCCGTTTGGGCTGTCCATATCACCAAAGATCTTTCAAAAATATATAAACAAAATATTTACACAACTGTTAAACGAGAAGATAATTTTGATTTATATGGATGATATTATTGTGCTAGCAAAAGATTATATTGAAGCGTTGAAGAATTTGAAGAGAGTTTTTGATTTGGCGTCACGTCACGGACTTCGCTTTAAGGGGGGGTTTCCCATGTAAAAATAGGTTGGACTTTTGCGCGAAACTGTGTAGCGTTCGTAATTTTACGAATATTTTAATAAAACAAACGGTTTTCGATTGATATTTTATAGGGCCAAATGCTTGTGTAGTAAAAAAAAATTAATAAAAATTCGATGTAGCTCAAAACCGACAAGCAAACGGAAAAACTATAAAATTTTGAAATGGGCTAAATATTATATTTTTATTTATTTTTTATTTTTTTTATAATGACAATATATCCAGTCACTTAACGTCGATCTTTTTTTTTCGATTATCGTTATAATATTTCCCAAACAAAATTCCAAAAACAGTGAAAAATACAGCAAATTATGTAAAAAGTATGAATGCATTTTTTAGCATAACTTCTAAAATATAAAAGGCAGTGAAGTCAAATTAACTTTTTTCAAAGCTTTAAATATGTGTTTTCAATGGAGCAATTTTTTTTTTTTTTTTGTATTTTCGTCAAATTTTTTTGCTGACACAAACATAAAAAATACCTATTTTTTGCCTAACATTTTGCGCGTTTGTCCGGGAAATTGATTAATATATTTTCGAATTTTTTGAAATATTTTTTTAATGAAAGTTTAATACATGTTTCAGTTAACGTCGTTGTTTTTTTTATCATTTTTCACCTGTAACATATTAAAAAACAAACTTCAAAATTTCAATATTTGAAAGGTCATTGTAAGTGAAATATGGGCAGTAAAACTAGCAAATATTTTTTTTATTTTTTTCTGTTATTTTTTTTATTCAATTCAAAAAACAAAATAATTTGTTTGCTAATGGTCTTTTTAATTTTAATTTTTGAAAAATCGTCGATTTTGCGTTTTTTGTCAAAAAAGAATGGTCGATCACACACACAAAGAAGCTGGTTTCAAGGGAATGCCACTAGGTGGTGCTGTAATTTGTTTTGCTTTGTTTTCCCTTTCTTACAAAAGATGTTTTTTTTTCATGGGTATTCAGGTACATACAGTTTTTTGGGATCCGCTGTTGAAGGATAGGTAGGGGTACGCAAAAGGCATCATGCGCTGTTGGTTTTGTTTTTGTTTTTTTTTTTTTTTTCTTTGATAGATAATGTGAGAGATGAGAAAAAAGATCTCTTTTTATTTTCGGTGGGTGCACTGCACATGGCATATAGAAGAAGGGTTAGAGATAGAGATAGCGAATAAAAAGGATGCGGTTAGTAAATCCGCAATCATTTACACCGGTTTCAATTTTTGTTTGTTTGTTGGAAATAACAAAATAAGAATATGAATGAGAGTGGGAAATTTGTTTATGTAGGTAAAGAGAATATCGCACATGCACGATAATTTCTTACCATATCTTTTTGTTTTGGTGGCTGCGACTTGCGATTTTTAGAATGAATATGACAAGTGCAAGACTATTTATAGTCTTTCTAATTTGTTTTGTTTTACATAATATGTAGCTCGTTTCATTGTGACATGCTGTATGCAAAGGGGAAAAATATATAACTCTTTCATTTTTTGGGGCAATATGAGATTCTGTATCCTTATTTCAACTTGAAATTTTTTTTTAACAGCGTTAATTGCTAATACGTGGGTGGGAAAAGAATCAATTTCTCCTTAGGTCAATCATACACCAACAGGTGTGCATTGGTAGGTGTACAGTTTAATTCGAAGAGAGCTTTTTTACTGAGTTTTCAAAGACCAGCAATCACACCAAGCAAACAACAACGTTCGAACGGAAACCAAAAAACGCAATGACCTAAGAAAAAGAAAACTGTTTCGTGCTAATCATGAATCTGCTCCAAGGAAAAGAAAACGATTAGCTCCTGCTGACAAATATTATGGCAATATTGATGACTCTCCAGAAACGTGTGATTTGCATCCTGAAAAGGTTGAAAAAAAAAAAACAGAAATCGAAGGGCGCTTGAAAGAAAACTTCAATTCTAGGCTGGAAATCGAAATAAATACAAGAGATCAAGCAAACTGCTCAAGATGGCTTGAAATCAGAAAGTCAATGGTAACAGCGTCAAACTTCGGGAAAATTTGTAAAGTTAGAAGCGTTGCTAGTTATCATAATATAATTAAAGCTTCTCTTTATGGAATATTCGCTTCTTCAAGCGCAGAATGGGGTAAAGCATATGAAGCAAAGGCCATAGAAAAACTTCAAGAAGAAGTAGGCATAATTGTTGAAAAATGTGGATTTATAATATACAAAGAAATGCATTTTACTGGCGCAACACCAGATGGTATGGTTGGAAACACCAGCTTATGTGCAGTGATGTGTCAGTCATCTGCAAAAAGCCTGACAATAGACGAAGCTGTGAGGCTGAAAAAAATATCCTACCTACAAAAAGAAGAGGATACGTGGAGACTAAAGAAAACTCACGACTACTATTATCAAATTCAGAGACAACATTACTGGCCAACAAACTTGTTTCTTTGGCGTATGAACTTCCTGCCTTCTATGGCTCAAAATTGATAGAGATGACGAATTTTGGCAAACAAAAATACGGAAGAAAATACTTTCATATTACAAAAGTCATCTCCTCTTAGAGCTGTGTGACCCCAAAATTCCAAGAAACATGCACGTGTGGAATATATAAGAAGAAGAATATAACGCCGATTCCGAACGGCAAAGTTGAGAAGAACTTTTTCATGACAGATTGATACTCTTGGAAGTTTTGTCAGTTCATTGCAAGTGAAAGTGCCCGTGAAAGATGAAATAAAAACAAGGATACGAGTAGGACTCAAACCCATGACATTCTGCTTAGCAGCCAACGCACCGAACCACTAAGTCACGGAAAATATAAAAAGATATGTCCCTATTATATTTATATTACGACACCAAAAAGTTTAATATTCATTATTTTTATATAATTTTTATAGGTGACTAGCGAATTCCCTGCCCGCTTCGCAGGGCTTCGGCAAACAACGGTCGTGAAATTTAGGGATTGGCTGGATGAAGAATACGGTATTCGATGGATTTGCAGAAATAGAACATTATTCCTAGAAATATCGTGTCAGTACTTGCTAATCTGATGAATTCTATTGGTTTTTCAATTCTTTTATATCAATTTTATAGTTCATGTATCCATTAAATATACCCCAAATTTAACTATCTGAGAAGATAGTCAAAATTTTGTTCGGGCAAGATAAATTGAATACCATTTAAAAATTGACCTTAACATGAGTCAGGGAAGGGTACACCAAAGTTAGCCTCTTTTTTTAATTCGTCAAAAAGTAATGAAAAAGAAATAAATCAGACTTTATTTAAAAACGATAATTATAGAATATGACCAAAAATCATATTCCAAAGGATGGCAGACAAATTACATGATACCTTTTATAGTTGACCATGAAAAAAACTGGAATTTCTAAATCAACACCACCTTGCGTCTTATTTATTTTTGACAGGGAATGCAAGTCGAACAGGAAACTGACGACATTTAGAATCAAATGACATGTCTGGTAGCCCATTTGCCATTGACTTCTTTACGGCTAGTCTTGTACTACTGTAAAGTTTAAGTTGATTGATGTTCCGAAACATAGAAATTGACGCTCATACTTTCGGAGATAAAAAATATGGTGGTAGTCCTGGAATATGAATCCAAAAAATTCAAAAACTCCGTCTCGTTGTAAGATTTTTTACATCGTTTTCATTTTTTTAATTCCGTCAAACTGTTTGTGGCCAAAAAATTGGCATTTATTGATCTCATTTAAAATAAATTGTTGCATCGATTTTAGAAATACTTTTATTTGCACCAGCTAATATTGCACTTCAGCTCAACCAAACGTGATTTTTTTAATTTTGTTAACGCTTGGAAAGACCTCTTGAATCAACTCATTCCTTGGATTGACTTTACAATAAAAATTGTTTGGAAGTGAAATTCGGTCTTTAAAATCAAGTGAAATTATTCCATTTCCAATGTCCAATAATTGCTTAGGAAATTCTGCTGCAGATACATCGTTCAGTAACTGCACACGAACATTTGTGGCCAATGTAAGTTTCCTGAAATATCTCCATAAAATAGATGGTTTTAAACAACTCAATTCGTCTGCAGCAGTTGACCGTGGTATAATCGTGTAATCGGCAAAGTTTTTCATGTCGGTTAAAGACTAATAACGCGCTCGCAATTCCAGAAGAAGCAGGAGCCAATGCTTTTTTTGTTTTAGTTTCACATCTTATTGATGCTAAATTTAATGATAGCCAAAATGATTTCCCCATTCCACCGGGTTCATCTCAAAAATATTTACCAACACTTTGATTGACCACACCTTGCATAATGGTGTAATACACTATATACTTTTGTTGATCATGTTACTTCGTCTCAATAGTTTGCGCAAATATTCGTAATCCAATGCAATTTGATTAGTGTCTTTAACGAAGAAGTGCTTGATCAAAAACATCTTACGCTGCACGACTTCGAGCAACCAATTCAATTGTGACAATGCTTTATTCGCAAAACGTTTGTGTACACAGATGTGCCTGCTCAATTTGAAAGCATTCAGTTCTCCATCAGATTTGCATTTGCAATGACAATGAATGTCTGTTTGTGGATTAGAATTGAGCACACCATGTTATCAAACTATATTAATGACATATTCCATCAACGTTCACAACATTATAAATAAGCCTCTACCTCTCACATACTCATAATACCAGAAACGCACTCACTAAAAACAATAGAAACAATGTATTTTCATACTCTAGAAATTTCATACATCAAAACAACGTTTGCCGGGTCAGCTAGTTCAAATATAATTTCATATCTTCACTGACATTTTTTTCGATCGAAATTGAGTATTCGTATATTGATCATTTTTTTTTTTTTGGAGTGCGAAATATAAAATTTTTTAGCATTTTTAACATTTGAACCATTTGTGATTTGAAAAGTATACATTTTATTTTTGCTAAACCTTCTACCCTAAAACCTCTTGCATTTAGAGAAAAAATTAGGAAAATCGGTCAACCAGTGTGCCCGGTTAGCGAACGAACACAAAAATTAGGCTGTTCTTTTATATATATAGATAGATTACTTGATTAGTTAACATCCAGAATATCGAATCAGTAAGAAAAAAATCTGTTACCACCGAAAGATGTTGCGAAGTCAAAGCTGATGCTAAGGGCCCTGAGCTTGTTTTTGTTCCTGTTGATCATTTTGGCGAAGTTGATGCTGATGCTCTCGTTGATATATTGGATGCTGATGAAGAAATTGCTGTTGTTTCCGCTGATGGTACGAACCATTGATGACGTGATGCTTGTGAGGGATTTGTTTGCTTTTCGAACATTTTCATAGAACAAACTAAGGTTTCTAGAGCTTTAATAATTTCAGTAAAGTTTGACATTATATTGATTTTTGCTCATATTTATCCTTTAATTATTGTATATATTATTTTATATAAACAATAGTCAGTCATTATTAATTAATTTAAGTCATAAACTGTTAGCTTTAAATTGCTTGTAGATTTAAATAAATAAATAGATTAATATATAAATAATGTAAGAAAAAACATTTTCAAAAAGTTTCATGTTTTAAGAATTTGTCCAAAATAGATCAAAAATTTTGTGTAGGTAGGTAGGTACCTAATTCTAAATAAATTGGAGAACTCAATTTATTTTCTTACATCGTTTTGTTGCGTAAGGTCAAAAATTTCAATAATAGGTTGATGACTATTTTGAACACCGTTCATATTTCTAAAAGATAAAAGGTACCTGCCTGTTACAAACGCAATCATCACCCAATAATAGAATTTCCATTTCATAAAAAATACATAGTTATCCTGCCTCTCCAAAAATTATTTATTTACACGGAAACAAATAAATGATCTTCTCATAAGGTTTCATCTTTTTTATATTTCTTCAACTGGATACACACAAAAAGAAATAAAAACCTAACCGTTCATCACCTCGCGTCTCTGCCGCCGCCGTCCCGATGTCGCGTGGTGCAACAACAATATCTATGATGTATCCCTTTCCTTGTACCTCCTTACATGTACTTTTTCAGTTTATATTCCTATCTCAAAGAAAAAAAGAAGAAATAATGTGCACATATTCTTTTCTTCACTTATTGCATGTAGGTATGTTTATGAATTTGCTCCTTTTCTACCTAGACTTCGCCTGCGTATATTGCCTTTTTTTCTCCTTCATGTGCGCGATCGTGATGGTGGTTCTTGGTTCTTGCAAATTCTCGTTTGAGATTAGAAGAAGGAATCGGTGAAGTGTAGAGCTCACTAACACATTCCAATTCATTTACATGAAATTTGAGTTCGCTGCTCTGGTACACCTACCCTTAAGTGGAAAAAATGTCATTTTCTGTGCACAAGAATCGAATACTTAGGCTATGAGATTGAGAATGGTCGTATTAATCCATCTTTACTAAAAATTAAAGCTGTTAAAGAGTTTCCTATCCCAAAATCCGTGAAGCATGTACAGAGTTTTCTTGGGCTATCCGGATATTTTAGGAAATTTGTTCCAAATTATGGTATTATAGCAAAGCCTCTTAGCGACCTTCTCAGGTCAGATACGAAGTTCGTTTTTGGCGATTTGCAAAAAGAAGCTTTTGATTGTATTAAGAAGTCTCTAATACAACAGCCTATACTGATGATCTACAATCCAGATGCAGAGACGGAGCTGCATACTGATGCATCTAAAATAGGTTTTGGTGCAATTTTGATGCAAAAATCTTGCGATGACAGTCTCTTCCATCCAGTATATTTCTACAGCAAAAAAACTACACCTATTCAAGAAAAATACTGCAGTTACGAATTGGAGGTCCTTGCCATAATTTCAGCTTTGAAAAAACTGAGAGTTTATCTTCTGGGCCTTAAATTTAAAATCATCACTGATTGCGCTGCGTTCAAGATGACCATGGAAAAGAAGGATTTAGCACCAAGAATAGCCGGATGGGCACTTCTACTCCAAGATTACGACTATCAGTTAGAACACCGAGCTGGAACGAGAATGAGACACGTCGATGCCCTTAGTCGATATCCTGTTACAATGATGGTACAAAATGAGTTTCTTAATAAAGTGAAAGCGGCACAAATGAAAGACGAGAGAATTTATGTTATTTTGAAAATATTAGAAAATGAAACGTACAAAAATTTCTTTTCAGAAAATGGCATTCTCTACGAAATGACTGACCAGGGTGACAAACTACTTTGTGTTCCTAAAGGCATGCAGATGGACATAATTAAAGACGTACATGCTCAAGGACATTTTGGAACAAAAAAGATGGAGGACATCATTAAAATGCAATATTCCATTCCGAACCTTCAAAGTAAAATTGAGAGCTGCCGTAGAAATTGCATCCCTTGTATTTTGGCAGAAAGGAAGTCAGGAAAACAAGAAGGACTGTTGAATCCCATACCCAAAGACGATCGACCGTTAGAAACTTATCATTTGGATCATGTCGGACCATTAACAGCAACGGGTAAACTATATAAGTATATTTTCGTCGTAGTAGATAGCTTTTCAAAGTTTGTGTGGATCTATCCAACAAAAACCCTTTCTGCAAATGAAGTTTTACAAAAACTTAGCCTCCAAAGTGTTGTTTTTGGTAATCCAAAGCGTGTAGTTACGGACCGTGGCTCAGCTTTTACCTCAAAAGACTTTGACAGATACTGCAACGATGAAAGTATTAAGCATGTTTTAGTTACGACTGGCGTACCGCGTGGCAACGGCCAAGTAGAGCGGATTAATAGAGTTATTTTATCTGTTTTAACAAAGCTATCTCTTGATGAACCAGAACATTGGTTCAAATATACAAATAAAGTTCAACAGTTTATCAACAGGAGTACAAGTAGAAGCACCGGAAGGAGTCCATTTGAGCTAATGTTTGGGATCAAGATGAAAAACAAGGATGATCAGCGTATTGCGGAGGTAGTGGCAGAAGAAATGCTTTTGGCCTTTGACGAAGAAAGAAACCAGATACGTGATGAAGCGAGAAGAGAGATCGAGAAGGTACAGGATGAAAATCGAAAGACCTACAACAAGAAGAGGAAACCAGCACAGCTTTATGAAGAAGGAGATTTAG
Source organism: Sphaerophoria rueppellii (assembly GCA_920937365.1). NCBI lineage: Eukaryota > Metazoa > Arthropoda > Insecta > Diptera > Syrphidae > Sphaerophoria > Sphaerophoria rueppellii. The sequence goes on along the minus strand of CAKKXW010000009.1, from coordinate 37,586 downwards.
TCGCTATACGCCGAACACAGTTTGGGAATGCAATTAAAATTTTGAAGAAATATTTTGGTCCTTACAGAATTTCAAAAGTGGGACCGAATGATCGATATGACGTAGAAAAGGTGGGAGAATGTGAAGGACCGAGAAGAACAACTACTAGTGCTGACAATTTGAAGCCTTGGTTTTATTACGATGACAGCACGGATGATGAAGACGATGGCCTAGAGGAAGTAGATGCTTCCTAAATGCTGTTGAAGAATTAAAATTGTTTTGGGATGAGATGTCATTCAGTTATATTTGCCAATAACTTATCCATTTTTTTTAAATTTTATTTTAATCTAAACAATCTAAATCGAATTAATATTTTATCTATCTAGAATTGAAGTTCTCCGAGACGTTGAACAACAGGATGGCCGAGTTGTAGGAACTCTTTATTTGGCACAACAAGACTTCACATCAATCTAATCATTCCAACTCTGGCATTACTGAATGATTGGTATAATCCAGTCCATTGCTACCAACATTCATCGATGTGATAATGATGACATATAAAAGGAGAGCGAAAACCAAGAGCGGTCTTCTTTTTCCCGATCACAACACCGCCTGCACAACTATACTAGACGATATAGAGGAAGCGAAACCACACCAACTCACCACACCATCTTATTACAAAACTTTTTCTACCATTTTGTTTTAAAAATTATAACTAAGAAAATTAAATTGAATTGAAATTATACTTAATTGTAACTTAAATCTAAATGTTGTGAAATAAACCTACATATATGTGTTATATAGTTTGTTTGTTTGTTTATAACTCGTTTGTGTTTTGTTTTATTTGTTATTTGTCCATTGACTATTAATATTTTCGTTCTAATCTTGCTTCTTATGTGTTTTTGCAGATGCATTCATTGTCGATTGTCGCCGGGGCTTCTTGGGACACAACAACATTAACCTAGCATTGCCAGTAAGTGACAGTCTCAACACCCAGTGGTTTGTATGTTTACCTTTGTGTTGATTTACCTGATCAATTTTCTTTTCTATTTCAGGTTACAACTCTAGTTTTAATTAGTTTTAAGAAACAACCAAAAAGTGTTAAACAATATTCTAGTGTTAATAATAAGTGAAATTTGTAATTTTTCTTAAATTCATTTAATAAACTTCAATTAAATTTCATTTTCAAAAATACAAAATGTACATGTTGTTGTTGTTGTTGTTTGGTGGTTCAACATCTTCCCCCTGTAGAACGGTTGTTGCGTTCTATGATACGAGATTTTATTTTCTCAATCCCTCTGCGGTGATGGTGATGAAACACAATTCTACCAGCTTTGTTTACGTTAACCTTTGCTTGATACAAATCCGGTAGGTTAACGGTAAATTGCTTTCTCTTGCTGTTGCTGATTCGCTTGAAATCTACTCTTTTCAATGTATCACGATGTATGAAAAGATCCTCACCTTCTCGTGTCACAAATCTTTGGAAATCATTTTCCATCCTCATTTCCACTTCTTGGATAGTGGTCGACGGTCTTAGGTTGTCCAACGAATGGATCATGGACCCATTGATAGTTACTGGGATCGGATTTCCTTCGGTGAATGATTCATCAGCCTGATTATCCCTGACCTCGGAGAATCCTTCATCGTTGGAAATATTTAAAGACTCCATGTTTGACCTTATGAGTTCCTGAAGAGGAGTTGAAATTCGAGGTGGGGAGAACCGTATATCCTCCAAAATTGTGACAATGTCGAGATCTTCGAATTCAGATTGCATTTTGACTATAATGTGAAAGATTGTAAGTTTCTGTTTTTGGTTAATTTGGAAGCTACTCTACGACGTACATACACATAACTACTACAGACAACACATATACAAGATTAACTAATCAATCGATTTCATGTTGTCATAGTAGCTTCGCTTTGTTCGATTGGTAGACGACAGATTTTAACCACTGGCCTTTGACATGTGTTATGCCTTGACCGTACTGTCACCACTCGAACTAACCCATCTTTTCCAGGATGAGTGATTTCAACAACTCCTAATGGCCACACGGAGGGTGGAGTGTTTTCATCTTTAATAAGGACCACATCTCCTACCTTTATGTTTTGTTGACTAGTGCACCACTTGGGTCGTTGTTGTAGACGATTTAAGTACTCCGTTGACCATCTTTTCCAAAAATGTTGGTTCATTTGTTGGATATGCTTCCATCTTTGACTGTATGTTGAATTTGAAGATATTAGATTAGGTTCCGGAATTGAATTTAATGCTCGGCCGATAAGGAAATGCCCTGGAGTCAGGACAGCTAACTCATCTACATCATTTCTTAAAGCACACAATGGTCTTGAGTTCAAACATGCTTCAATTTGAGTGAGTAAGGTTGTTAACTCTTCAAACGTGCACACTGATGTGCCTAGAACACGACGTAAATGATATTTGATCGATTTTACTCCAGCCTCCCATAATCCACCATGATGAGGAGCAGCTGGTGGGTTGAAATGCCAATTGATGCTTAAGTTTGAAAAATAGTCTGTGATGTTCGGTGCTGCTTCCTTGATGGCTTGCAGGATAATTCGTTTTTCCCTCATTTACCGCTAAACCCATTTTTGCCGCTTCTGTCTCAATTCTCACAAAGGCGCCATTGACATCACGCTGTGTTCTTCCCATTATATCAATATCATCGGCGTACGTGAGAAGTTGAACAGATTTTTGGAAGATAGTGCCTCTGGTGTTGAGGTTGGAGTTCTGCACTATCTTCTCAAGAACGATGTTAAAGAAATCGCATGACAGTGCATCGCCTTGTCTGAATCCTTTTTTGACGTCGAAAGATTCCGTGAGCTCGTTGCCAACCTTGATGGACCAGCGTGAGTTCTCCATCGTCATTTTGCACAAGCGAACGAGCTTGGCAGGGACGCCAAAACTAGACATAGCTTTGTACAGTTCGTCTCTGTAGATGCTGTCATACGCGGCCTTAAAATCGATGAAAAGGTGGTGGGTATCGATTTGGAGTTCATAGGTCTTTTCCAGGATCTGCCGCAACGTGAAAATTTGGTCGATGGTTGACTTTCCTGGCCTGAAGCCACATTGATAAGGACCAATCAGATTGTTGACGAAAGGCTTCAGACGTTCACATATTACGGCAGAGAGGATCTTGTAGGCCTCTATAGTTGGCGCAGTTTAGAGGATCTCCCTTTTTCAGGATCGAGCAAACAATGCTGAGGTTCCATTCATCGGTTATGCATTCCTCTGACCATATCTTACAGATGATTTGGTGCATGCTCCTATCTAGCTCGTCGCCTGCTGCTTTGAACAACTCAGCAGCTAGTCCATCTGCTCCAGCGGCTTTGTTGGATTTCAGCCGTGATATTGCGGTTTTCACTTCTTCTAGGTCGGGTTCACGGAATTGTTGGCTATCATCGTGTCCGATGAAAGGCTCCTGTCTGACGGCGGCGGTATTTTGTTCGTCGTCGCCGTTATACAATCTACAGAAGTGGTCTTTCCAAATCCCCAGCATTGACTGCGATTCTACTATGATGTTCCCTTGTTTAACTCTGAAGGCATCGGTTCTTGCTCGATGACCTTGAGCCAGCTGTTTAACCTTTCGGTAAAACCTCCGAACTTCATTCCTGCTGTTGGCTCTCTCAACATCCTCGATCTGACGCTTCTCATGCTGTCTCTTTTTCCTCCTGAGAAGCCGGTGACGTTCCTCTCTCCTCTTTTGCTCGTAGAGCTCACGAGCAGCTCTTGTCCTTCTATGCAGCGCCGCTTTGTATGCCTCCTGCTTGGCTGCATGGGCCTGCCTGCATTCTTCGTCAAACCAGGGCCCAGGGGTTTCGTTTTGGTGGCTGTGTGAAACCCAGCACATTAGAGGCGGCATCTCTAACTGCTCTTTGGCAATGTTGTCACTGGTCTTGGATACTTGATGTTGGCGGCATAGGACTCCTTAAGAGGTTACTTGACACTCGATCAGAGAAGGATCTGGCTATCTCTTGCGATTGTAGCCGTCCGACGTCGAATTTTCTTGCAGCATTTCCTTGTTTTGGCCGTTGTCGGGATATTCGTAGCACTACCTTGGCTACGACGAGGTAGTGGTCCGAATCGATGTTAGCTCCTCGGAAAGTTCGAACATCTAAAATGCTGGACAAGTGGCTTCCGTCGATCGCAATGTGATCAATCTGGTGATCAGTTGATTGATCAGGAGATCTCCATGTACCTTTATGGATGTTGAGATGAGGGAACCAGGTGCTTGCTACCAGCAAAATCGATCAGCCTGAATCCGTTATCGGAAGTGGTGTCGTGCAGGCTGTGCTTTCCGACTGTTCCACCAAAGATGTCCTCTTTTCCCAGCTTTGCGTTAAAATCGCCGAGGACAATTTTAATGTCATAACTAGGACATTGCTCGTATGTTTTGTCAAGGAGCTCGTAGAACTCGTCTTTGATGTCGTCCTTTTTCTCTTCTGTGGGGCTGCGCACAATAGGCTAATGTTGCCGATTGATCGGATGTCGTTCGCTCACGCATTTGAAGCTCAAGACTTTTTGCCTGAGTCTGCTTCCCACGACGAATCCGCATACAAAGAGTCGATGTTGTTGCTCTCGGTAACAATTACCATAGTAGATGTTGCAGTTTCTCATCCTCCTTTTGCCCGGTCCATCCCATCGCATTTCCTGGATAGCGGTAATGTCTGCTTTGTAGCAGTTGAGGGTCTCCGCTAACTTTTCGGCAGCACGAGGCCCGTAGCCAGAGTTAAATTAAAGGTAGGGCAACGGAAATATTAGGTAGGGCATTGGTGAATTTTGTATTTCGGTCATTCCATTATGCCTTTGAGTACATTTTGGCGTTACTAAGTCAAAAATAAAATAAAATATGATATTTGTATTGGTTATGTTCTGTGTTAGGCTTGTATTTATGTATTTTTTTTTCAAAAAATATTTAAAAAAAACAAGCAGAATTAACGAGCCTGAAGAAATATGTTTAAATTTTTGATTCTTAGGTATGATTTTTCAATCATAAGTTAGTCTACTATTACACGATGCCTCACGGCTCACGGCTCACATGAGTGCGAAAAAGAAAGCAGATGTGAGAAAATGAGATGCAAAAAAAAATTTCCGGTGAGTCTCGGGCAAATTTTTAGTAGACTCACTTTGACGTTTCATTTTTTCTCATATTCGTTTTAATGCTGTTCTTTTTCATTCGATTTTCTTGTTGCTAGGATAAACACATCGGATTTGTTTTGAAAACCAGAGGGAGTTTCAGACAAATTCAAATTCAAGCCAACGAGAAGGAGCATTCAAAACAAAACAAACAATAATTATCAAATTTGAGACATGGGGCACGACGCACGAGTCAACGTGTAATAGCGCTTGCCGCAGCGAATAAAAATTTATAAGGAAATTCAAAAGTGAGACGTGAGTCGTGAGTCAACGTGTAATAGGGGACTTAGACTATCAAACGAATAATTCCAATATAAACAAATTAATATTCTTAGCAACAAGCTTTAATTGAGGTTTATCTAAGTATCGTAAAATTGGCTTTAATTTAAAAAGAGTCTGATTTTTTGTTGGTTTATTAAAATTAGTTAGCAATAAGATGAAAATTTTGTTCTATCCCTGAAAGTTTTTATTTAAATGCCAAAGATTATTTATAAAAAAAAGTTGTAATTCACACTATTTGCAGGTTGCCCACATGCACTGTGACGCATACGTGCTGTCCGTTTACTTATCGTCGCTTCAAAGGAAAAACTCACTAACTGAGTAACTGCTATTGAAATCCTATGTAGTTAGTGAGTTTTTCCTTTGAACTGACGTTATGCTCTTGCATAAACAATGACTAAGGCGGAGGATCTTTTTAATTTGGGTTCATTCAAATTGGAGCCATTTTTGAGAAAAAAAATCTTCTCTCATTTTGTCATATGACAAGGACCGTTAGTTTTGATCCTTATTCAATTTCCCCCTCTAGGGAATAGTCCAAACCCCTTAACTGCCAAGTTTGAAGTGAATTTTTTTAGTGTTTTGGGCTGAAGGTTGAGATAGAGACAGACAGACAGAATTGCGATGCCCACTTTTCCACCATCGTAATGACATGCCGATACGATACGATAGTTTTAGGAGTTTCACAGTTAAATACAAGGATTTGTGAAACCAAAAAACAACATATAATACAAAAAATTCGAAAAGTTTGCCAAATTTTTTTGTAAACTCAAATAATTGCGTTAAAAAATTGTAAAAAAAAATTAGAAAAATCACATTTTACATTTCAAAGTTGAATAGCGGGCGGCTTATAAAAAAAATAAAGAGAGAATTTTTCGTAAAGCGTTCAATTTTATTCAAGAAAATATTAAATCTAGCCTTTTTGATGAACCATGAAAAAGTTATAAGATTCCAAACTCAAAAACACAATCTTTCCCATGTATAACTTTTACAGTATTTTTTTTTTGTTTTTTGGTAATTTCCAACAATATTTTCGATATAACTACGAACGAAAAACAATATTTTTTTTTCTTTGAATCAGTCTAATATACATTTATGTTTTAGTATAATTTTTAAACAAAATGGGATATATATGTAAGTTTCAGTTATTTAGCATGAAACTTATGTATATGATGTTGATAGGATTAGTCCAATCCAAATAACGACACAAGTTGATGTAATAAGGAACTAAATATTTAATTATAATTTAATAAAATAATTTAGCAATTAAAATAAAGGAATAATATTCATTTCATATTCTTTAACCCAACTTCTTGAATGATTGAAAACGAATGAAATATTATATATCAAAACAAAATATTAAATAAAATTGAAAAGTAAGATCATTTATACTAGATATTAATAAAGCAAGTGTTTTCAGCAAAGTACGAGATGTGGCAAATGTAGTCATAATGGTGGCTAAGTTTGTGTAATAGATGGCAAAAAACTTACATATCTGATCATAGTTGTTGTTTAGCTTTACATAGGGTTTATTCTACGTAATTCCAATATTTAGTATAAACTCTAGCTTGAACATTCAGTGACGTTTTTTGAGAAAAAAAAAACATATTTTTACTATTCGTGTTTTTTGAGTACTAAAAACGCAGTTTTGTTAGAATTACTGACAGTATTACTTGCACTAAATTTTATCAAAATTATTAGAGCCGTTTTTGAGAAAACTTTGGAAATTACAAAAAATCCAACTTTTCATTCTCCCTTCTTCTATCTTGCATATTTAAATAAATTCTTTGAATTCTCAAATCTCCAAAACAATTTTGCAAAACAAAAATAAATTTTCACAATTTCTATAATAGTGCAAAAAATCTTAGAGTTAGTGGGGAAAAAAACAATATTCAGGAGTATCATATACTATATTTGATTACTAGCTGACCCACCAAACGCTGCTTTGCCGTATCAATATTAATTTTAGGAAATACTAATCCGATTAGAAAAATTGCTTTAATAATAGAAAAATTTAGGCTGTATTTTACTGTGCAAAGTAGTTGTTAATGAGTCCACGAAATGGTAAGATCAACTTTTGGCTGATGGCGCCGCTGTTATTCAATGAACTTAATTTTTTTCATAAAATCATCAGTTTTATGGAATTTGACTTTGAACCAACGTTCGTGTACAACTACAACGGGATGCATCGGCTGAATATTTTGCAAAACAACTAATGTTTTTACGTATTTTTCTACTCTGGGAAGTTAGTCGTATGGACTCCATGGGTCGCACTCATAAGTATTTCTTTTATAGTTTTAGTTTCCACGTCCACCTACTGAAAAAAAGATATATATATATTTCAAACACATTCATAAGTCATTTCCAACGAATATGATGTGTAATCTATCAAAAGGTTTCAAGACCTCAAGATGATAACGCGCTCAACATTTTTACTTGCGCATTATAGAATATAAGGCAAGTATTGAATTCGTAAAAAAAAAAATTTGAGATGAGGATGAGATATGACATTACGATGATAGAGAAGTCGAAAAAAGTGGGTCCGGCGATTCCGTCTGTCTGTCTGTCGGAAAGTTTACAGGCATCTACAGCTTAACTACTGGTCCGATTGACTTCAAATTTGAAAATTAGAGGTTTGAGCAAAAAGTCATATCCCAATTTTTTTTATTTTTGTTTTAAGATCAAAATTTAGGGTAGCCACCATACGATTTTTTTGGCCAAAAACCAAAACTTTTTTTTTCACAAAAACGGCCCGAACGATTTTTTTTAAACTTCCTCGAGTTTAATTTTTTTAAACATTCATGTGTTTTATGTAAAAAAAAAATTTTGTATTGCTCCAAAACGGTACCTCCCATAGAACCGTTTTTTTTGTTATTAGATTTTCTCGAAAACTGAAAGTCCGATCAGCGTAAGTTTTTTTTTCGAAAGTACGTATATATTGTTCAAATAATATTTTGTTTTCAAAAAAATTTCAAATTTTTTTTTGGATTTTTAAAAAATATTTTTAACTTTTTTTTTCAAAATTCTGTATCTCAAAAACGGATCAATTTTAAAAATCCAAATTGGAGTATAATATGTATATTTACATGGTCTTGAAAACTGCATACCCAAATTAATTTTAAGATATTTTTGAAAAATTTTATATATAAAAAATTAATTTAAAAAAAAACGGCTCCGACGATTTTCAAAAAAAAAAATTCAATAAATCAAGAATAAGGTTTGAATTTGTTCGGCATTTAAATTTTTGGAATGAAATGTATATACGAGGTACATTTCCAAATTTTAATTTTTTTAATAAATTCTAATTATTTTATATATATTTTTTTTTTTTTTGAGTTAAGTGTAAGCTGTAAGTAAGAGTGTAATCAGAATTGCTTAAAGTATATCTCTTATTTTAACACTACCTTTTGCAATTTAAGTAATCATAAATATTTAGTTTTAGCATGCAGGAGCAAGTTCGTGCGTACCCAGTACGTGCACAATTTTTCTGCTTGTGCTTGTACAGAGAGACCCAAGGTAGAATTTCAACAAAAAAAAAAATATTGAAAAACGTGTTGTTATATCTCATGTTTTTCGGTGGCAAAGTATTATATTTTGAAGGGTCGGGCATTTTTAAATGCAGGGAGTTTTCAAAGCTGGGCAGTTTTTAAAGTCCATCCACTGAAAAAAATATATGTATTTTCACACATTCATGACTCATTTCAACGAATATGTGTGCATCTATCAAAAGGTTCAAGGCCTCAAGACGATGCGCGCTTAACATTTTTTCAGCTTGTGCTTATTTTTGTACCCAAGGTAGTTTAAAAAATAATTATGGAAACGTTTTGTTATATCTCTTGTTTTTCTGTGGCAAAGTAGGATATTTTTGAAGGTAGGGCATCTTTAATGCAGGGAGTAAATAAAGTTGGAGCATCGTTAAATTAGGGCATTTAAAAAAGTTGAACGTTTTCATACGAAGGACATTTTCGAAGGTAGGGCATTTTTAAAACTAAGAATTTTTGAAAGTCGGGCATTTTCATAGGTAGGATATTTTGAAGGTAGGGCATTTTTAATGCAGGGAGTTTTCAAAGCTGGAGCATTTTTTAAAGTGGGAAATTTTTAAAAGTCGGACGTTATTATACGTAGGACATTTTTGAGGGTAGGGCATTTTTAGGAGTCAGACGTTATCATACGCAAGGCATTTTTGAAGGTAGTGAATTTTTAGAAATCGGACGTTATCATACGAAGGACATTTTTGAAGGTAGGGCATTTTTAATAAAGGGAGTTTCAAAGCATTTTTTAAGGTATGACATTTTTAGGACAGGAAATATTTAATGCTGGAACATTTTTTAAGATCAGCATTTCATAAGAAGGGCATTTTTAAAGGTAGGGCATTTTTGAAGGTTGATTTTTTTAAGGTAGGGCATTTCAGATTTAAGGTAGGGCATTGGCCCTCAATGCCCCCCTGGCTACGGGCCTGAGCACGCGGTCTGTTAAGGGACCTAACATTCCACGTGCATATCCGAAAATCGTTGTCCTTTGTACATTTGCTTGGGTCGTCATCATTAAAAAAAAAACAAAAACCAAATACGTCAATCAAAGATCACAATAAGTAAATAAAGAAATCACAGTCATGGTTACACAAACATTAGTGTACTTATTAACTTCCCAGAGGAAGTAATTGTAATGGGTCCGATTTTGTGAATCTCCAATTTTTGCATATCTCCATGTTTTGAGGTCACTAGAATCCGAATCAAGCGTTTTCATGATGATGTCTGTGTGTTCGTATGTGCGTATGTGCGTTACGTTTTTTCAGCTCGATTATTTCTTGAACCACTCATCGTATTGTCATAAAATTGATCTTATCCGACGCGGTATTGTATTGTTAAGAGCTGATTCGGTTTTAGCGAAATCGGCTTAGCGGTTTTTTTAATGGCAATTCAAAATCTAAGACGACCCTAATATAATAAAAATTATGATAATTTCTGCAATAATTTCAACAATAACAACAATAACATAAATTTATGTTCAACTTAAGGTTTTCATTTTTATATGGGACGTTCCGGAATTCTTAAGTTCGACATAAAATCCCCATACAAAAGGAAAACTTTAAGTAGAACATAAATTTATGTTCCGATTGAGCAAATAGGCCTTATTGTCACACTTTTAAAGTTAAATTAAAGATTTTCACAATTTATTTACGAAGAAAGTAAGATTCTTTTATGGAGCAAAATAAACGACACCCAACACTTATCAACTTCACTTCTTGTTTCCGATGCATGGTGGCAAGGAACTTGCCTGATACCAAAACCACTATGTCATCTACTTATGCTACAATTTTTATGCCCTGATCTTTAAACTTTGTGAGAATTTCGTTTACTACGAGGATCCAGAGTAGGGGTGAGATGACCCCTCCCTGTGGTGTGCCTCTAGTAACTGTTTTCTCAATAGTGCTAGATCCCAATTGGGAGTTGACGATTCTGCCATTTAACATGGTGAAGATCCACTCGACAATGACAGATTCAACTCCAACTTCAACTAAGGCGGTTTTGATTGATTCCGTTTTTACGTTATTAAACGCGCCCTCGATATCAAGAAATGCCGCCAGGGTATACTCTTTTTGTTCAAGACTTTTCTCAATATGTGAAACTACCTCATGCAAAGCAGTTTCCACTGATTTACCTTTAAGGTAGGCGTGTTGGTAGCTGCACAACCTGTTTTCGTTGAGAAGTTCTCTAACGTAAAGATCAATTATTCTCTCTAGTGTCTTAAGGTGAAACGAAGAGAGACTTATTGGTCTATAATCCTGAGCGTTCGAGTGAGTCGGTTTGCCGGCTTTTGGGATGAAGACTAGCTTGACCTTCTTCCAGCTATTAGGGACGTATCTAAGTTTAATACAACTTATGAAGATTACCCTAAGCCAAGGAGTTATTACCTTGAGAGCATTTTGAAGAAGAGCCGGAAATATCTCGTCTGGTCCAGCTGATTTGTAGGGTTTGAACGAGTTTATTGCCCAGATAATCTTCTGCTCAGTAATAACCTGTTTTAGATCTGAGTTTGATTCCGTGTGAGTAAAATCCAGCGTGTTCGAATGCAAGTAATCAGAACTTCCTGGGTTCTTACAACCGGGGAAATGAGTTTCCATGAAGAGTTCAAGTGTTTCTAGGCTCGAGTTCGACCATGATCCATCGGGGTGTTTTATGTACCCCGGGATCGTGGGATTAAGGCCTTGCCGCCTCACTTGTTTTTTCCATGGATTCACAATGTTTAGCCCACGAATCCTTTTTAGCCTTCCTTAACTCTTTGGTGTATATGTTAAGTGCGGCTCTGTAAGACTTTAAGTCATCTTCTAATTTACTCAGTTTAGCTTTGTTGAAAAGTTTTCTAACCTCTGTTCTTCGTTTCTTTAGTACACCATTCCACCAGGGTGGGTTAGTGGAGTTACTGGAACGAGATAAAGGGCAGTGTTTTTCAAAAGAAGCTCTCATGTTACTAGATAAGTTTTGGACAACAGTGTCAATGGTTGAGGTACTTAAACTTGTGTTGTCCTCTGGTGGATCAATACAGTTTTTCAACCATTTTTCGTACTCTGTCCAATTAGTTCTAGTTGGGTTCCTATAAGGTTTCCTTTCAGTAAAGTTCCTGTCTATAGAAAAGAGTATCCTAAAGTGATCTGAGAATGATTCTTTAGGTGAGACCAGTTTTCAACTGAAATTCTACTATTATTGCTTATTAGAGTCAAATCTATGATTTCTTCCCTGTTTTTGTTTCGAAAGGTAGGGTGATTGCCCCTATTACACATCGATAAATTAGAGCAAAGAATATATTCAAAAATTGACTCACCCCTTTTATTGATATCCTTTGAGCCCCATTGAGTATGGTGAGCGTTGGCATCACATCCCACCACCAAAGGTGTACCGCTTGCTATGGCATGAACCACAAGATCGCGGATTGTTTTTGATGGTGGGTTCTCCTCCTCGTACGGCATATACGTCGATGCTAGGATGAAGTTTCCCTTCTTCGATTCGACGCTGACTGCCGCGTTGTCCTTGTCGCTGTACCTAGATAGGAGGAAAGCATTAATTAATTTTTTCACTAGGATACAACTTCTACACCTTCATCTGACGTGGAATGGAAAAGGTTGTAGTGTTTTGACCTCAACCAACGGATACGGTTTTTGCCTAACCATGGTTCCTGGATCAAGGCCACATCCACGTTATCCTGAGACATGTAGAGCGTAAGGTCGTACTTTGCTGCTTTAGCGTGGTGCAGGTTTATTTGCACCACTCGCAGCCTTTGACTCCCTTTTGCCTTCATGCCTCTTAACCTTTACGGTACCGAGACCATACCTGAACACGTCCTTTTCTCTTTGAGCAGAAGGTCAGATTTCTTGTCTGCTCTATGGCTCTTTCTTGAGTTTTAGAGCTTCCATTCTAAAATGGGAAGCTCTTTGTTCTGCAGGAGGGGGGATCCAGATACTGAACTGTTTGCGGAGTGGTAGAGCTGCGGCGGGTAGAACTTCAAGGAACTTCCCATAGTACGCCAATGTTGGCGATTGTACGGTTTAGGAACTCCCGTGATTTCTGGTCATGGCTTTCATGGCTTTGAGAATTTCGTTTTCTACAGGAAGCCAATTTTTAGCCGAGATTTTCCCATCTGGGTCATCACGGCTTATGATGGCGATTTGTAGGTCAATCGTGGTGGTGTCAAAGCTGCTGGTTTTCTGTTTTTAAGCACCGTCTTGCTTGACTGTCTCCTCCGGTCTTACTCTTTTGGATGTTCCTGGTTTCGCTCCAGAAGAGGTGCTCGCCGGTGCATGTTCTTTGTTAGCATTGGCTTGGTGTTTCTTACTGGAACTCGCCTGGACTTTACCTTTGTCGTTCCTAACAGTCGAGTTATTGCCAGCCTGTTCGAGGTTTGTCTTTTTAGGGACAAACCTAGATTTGGCAGCATCTACTCCTTCGCTCTCCGACTTTTTGGTGTTCGCTCTCACAGAAGTTTCAGTATCAGTCTCTGCCAGCTGTCGCTCGAAGTTCTTAACCAGCTTTCTGTGCTTTTTTAGGAGAGCCTTTTCTCTCGAACTGAGCGTTGCAGGATCTTTCAACTCGGTTGTTCTCACGAATCTTTTAGAGGATCTGTAGTTACTGCGTTGCTACGAAGCTTTGAGGGATGCAGCGGACTTCAGCGTAGTCTCTTCTTGATTTGGGTCCATCAGTAGCTCGTCCTCGGTTTCACTACCTATAAAAGGGGGTCTGTCCGAGGTCTCCGTACCTTTAATGGTTAAACCATCTAGTGCGGGAAGGAGATCCACTGAGAGAATGACCGGTTGTCTTTTTAATTCTCTTTTCTCTTTGCCATTGTTTACTTTAGTCACTGGCGACTTAGCTTCTTGCGAAGCCAAGCCCTCGCCGGCAGCCGTGACTTCTGCCGACTCTTGAACGTATATCCCCGTTCGATTTTTATCTATTTGTAAACTTTTGTTCATATATTTTTTTTTCGATATACATCTCTGCTTTTTTGTGGTTTTCTTAGTTGTCTTTCTCCGCAGCTGGATTGCTGAAGAGTTAGACGTAAGCCCCCTCGCCACAACAAGGCGAAGACCGTGAGAGGGATTTTTACATAAAATACATGAATGTTTAAAAAAAAATAAAACTCGAGAAAGTTTTAAAAAAATGGTAGGAGCCGTTTTGGAGAAAATTGAAAGTTTTGGTTTTTGGCCAAAATAATCGTATGGTGGCTACGCTAAATATTGATCTTAAAACAAAAATAAAAAAAAACTGGGATATGTGTTTTTGCTCAAATCTCTAATTTTCAAATTTGAAGTCAATCGGACCAGTAGTTAAGACTGTAGATGCCTGTAAACTTCCCGACAGACAGACAGACGGAATTGCCGGACCCACTTTTTTCGACTTCTCTTCGTCGTAATGTCATATCTCATCACCATCTCAAATTTACTCTGTAGTGTCGTAACGGGGTAGCGGATGTGGTTAGACGTACTGGGTAGCATAAGCGGGTAGCGTTTAAAGGGTAGTGGTTAGTGTGGTAGAGGGATATCGATTATCGATTGAGAAAGTACGAAGTCTGCAGGGTCAGCTAGTCATTCAGTTAGTTTCTTCAGAAACACCTAATATTTTGAAAGCTTTCTGTTATTCGGTCCTTGGTCGCAGATTACACTGCAAACTTTAAGACCAGGATCTTGACAGATTTTCAAATTGTTTTTTATAATATCGCTCAAATCAAAATATTTTTTGAGAGGTTTTGACGAATCCTTTTCTCATCAAATATTAACACTACATAACGTCCTCGCTGGTTTCAACACTGTGTCAATTTCTTTCGACAGTTCTATCGCTTCTCTTTCCGAATCAGCTCAAGGAGCACAGTCATCCGTGTAAAAATCTTGTATGATTGCTTTGGCTGCTCTGGGAGATTCTCTCTCGGCCTCTTTCACGCATTGCATTAGTGCTCGTACAGCATTGTGTGCTGACGAGGCCATTCCATACGTGAGTACCGTGAGCTAGTATTCTCTCAATCTGTCCTGGGAGCTCTCTCTCCAAAATATACGTTTGAGGTCCCATTGTTCTCTCGCGATTCTTACCATACGGAACATCATCTTGATGTCCGCACTTATGGCAACTCTATGCCTTCTAAAGCGCATCAGAATCTCATGGAGATCCTTCTGTAACTTCTCTCCGGTCATTTGAATGTCGTTGAGGGATACTCCCTTATTGGTTTTGCAGCTGGCGTCGAAGACGACTCTAAATTTCTTCGTCACACAATGATGCGGAATGTGGTAGATGATCTCTCCTCGGGATGCATCACTTACTATTGTCATGTGCCCCGATCTCTCGTATTCTCTCATGAAGTTTATATACTTCTGTCTCAATTCTGGGTCTCTCTATAATTTTCTTTCTAAAGCGAAAAACCTTCGTTTCTCTATAGCCTCGGTAGAAACGAGGGTCTTTCCTGAATCTCTCAGTGGGATTGTAACTATGAATCTGTCACAGTTATCTCTCATAAAGGTGTTGACGAAATTTCGTTCCACCAGTTCCTCTTCTTTAGACCCCGAAGTTACGCTGCCCACTTCATCAAGGGCCCATAGCCTCTGAAGGCTCCTGTGAAGCTCTTCATTGCTCGGAGATACAGCATAGACTTGGTCTATTCTAGCTGTCTTTCGTGTTGACTCTCGTTGTTGTCCAAGGACTATCTTTCCAAAGCTTGTCTCCATACATAGGATACCTTCTATCTGTCCTTGAAAGGCTGCCGTAAACATCTCTGCTATGAACTTGCAACCCAATAGCAGATCGACTTGGCCTTCTTTCCAATACTCCGGATCGGCAAGAGGGAAGCCGTGATTCGTCGATACGAGCAAATCGCTTCGTTCGGACTGACTTATTGTTGGTTGCCAGTTGCATTCCTGTGGCAGCACCCAAAATTCTTGACTGACTGTCTTTCTTAGGTCAAACCATGGGCTAACCTTAAGCCTCACCGAGTGTTCGATTTTGAGGGGCTCCCCCCTTATGCCTACTATCCCTCTGGCCACTTGGTTCTTGTCAAGTGCCAGGATTTCCATTAATCGATGGCTCACTAAATTTGGCTGAGCCCCGGTGCCCAGAAGAGCTCTTATGGGGCCATGGTCTTTCCCATCTTTCCAAACAACCACTTGCACTGTCGGCATAATGGTATTTATTTCTCCATTCCTATCAATAAAAGATTTCGGATAATTTTTATTTGCAGTTTTATTTCTCTTAAAATCTTTCCACAATCTCTCGCTTGATTCTACTGAATCTCAATCGCGGCTATTCTCCTCCAGATCTCTCGCATTCTCTCCGTCGGTTGTCTTCTGTCGTTTGATTGGCGGTGCCTCCAGTCAATCATCTCTTCTCTTTCGTTCCGCTTGTGTAGCGGTCTGTCGCCTGGCCAAAGTAGATTGTACCGGATAAGCTGCCTCGTTACTTCCTGCGATCTTAACTGGACACATCTCGCTCTTATGCATCTGGCGTCCAGGGCATCTCGTGCATGGGCCCTGGTAGCAGTCCTTAGTGGAGTGACCGGTCTTTAAGCAGTTGGGACATATTCCTCGCTTCTGTACAAAATTTTGCCTGCCGGCCAAACTCAAGGCAAGGAATTCTTCGCAGAGTCAGATGGGATGGTCCATGGATCCACAGGTTAGGCAAGGCATTTTCTTTCCTACCATTTTGTTATGGGATCTCTCGTCTCTCCGTCCGACTCTCTCGTCCCTTCGTCCCTGTCTTGTCAGGGCTTGTGCCTATGTTGAGGGCATCGGCATCTCTCGACGACGGCAGCTCTGGACACTCTCGAGGGCTGCTGCCCTTCTCTCCAGGAAGGAACATATCTCTCGCATCGTGGGTTGTTCCGAAGTGCGGCACTCCTCCCACTTGCATGCGGTTTCCGCATCCATTCTCTCGTGCAACATGTGGACAATTATCATGTCCCAGCTGTCCATCGGTATCCCTTGTGCTTTCAATTGGCGCATCGTTTCGTACGTTACGTTGGACATCTTTTCGATCTCGGCCGCCCTCGGATTCTCTGTCAACGATGGAAGTCTGAAGAATTGCCGTAGCAGCTCGCGACAGGTGGCATATTGACGGCTGTAGATGTCGTTCATGCGCTGCCAGGCCTCAGCGTAGTTGCTCTCTGTCAATTGCTATTCACCGAGGGTTCTGGCAGCCCTGCCCGTCAGCGAGTTCTTAAGATACGCGAATTTATACGCGGGAGCGATGTTGGCATTATCGTGCGTGGACGACGACCAAGAACCGGTCCCGAAAGCCCTGCCATTTCGTAATCGAGCCGTCAAATTCGCCCCACGTATTTTTGACGTCGTGTTGGGCGAAAGGAATCGATACTCGCACAGCTTTTGGCTGCGCATCTCTCTGGCAGTCTCTCGGTGGTGACATCTCCTCGATGCACCCTTTCAGAATGGCCAGGGCGGTGAAGTAGTCTTCCTCCGCCTCTGCCACCTTTCTCTCCATCTCGGCCATCTCGATGCCGCTAGCCATCTCTCCATAGTTCTCAGCATAGTCCAGGAGTCGCTGAGAGCTTCTGTCCTGATGACCAGAGCGGCAAAACGTTACCATCCTGCTGATGGAGTTTGCCGCTGCTTGGAACATGTATTCTGTGTTCTCTCCTTGTTGTTCCATCTCGCGCTTTTCTTTTTCTTGAAAAAAAGGAAACAAACTCACAACACTGCACTTGTAGGATTTATTGCTTCCAATAATCTTGTCTCTCGCCGGGTTCTTTCGTTTTTTGTGTTTTTTTTTTCTTTTTTAATTTGCCTGTGTTTATAAAAACTGTGTTCTCACTCGCGATTTAATTTTGTACGAGCACTTCGCTTGCTTGTCAGAATTAAAGTGATACGAATACGAAAATTTTCCATCCACTACTGCGTAGTCAATCTACGCACACAAGAAAAAATAAATGTGCGCATTTTTTCTCTCTCCTCTTTCCGTTCGTTCGCTTGGGGCGTGGCTTGAAGTACACCGTCGCACACGAACATGATTTTTCTTTCGTCGCGGGCATGTAAAATGCGATCTGTTTTTAGCGCACAGAGCTGATAGATTTTTCTACCTGTTGCTCATGGGTTTTTCTTGTTTTTCTGTCGCTTGGGTTAATATATTTTTTTATGACACTGTGCTGCCTGATATTTTATAACTCTGTCGTATCGAGTATTGACTGAGTTCCCTCGTTTGCTTTTTTTTTTATTTTTGTGGCTATGTAACAACTTATTGTTTCTCTCGGCATGAAAGTGCTGTACTTTATAATGCGTAGGATTTCTGTCGTATTTCTTTCGTGAAGCGTGCTATTGTTTGTTGTTGTTTCTCTCAAGCGTGGGTCATGACCCCCCCCCCTACCCCAAACAAGCCGCATTTGAAAAAATAGAGCTAAATCGATATTTTGCAAGCCGAATAGAAAAAAAACGAACAAAACCAAGTTTTTGCTAACTTAAGAACCGGGAAGTAACCAAATGACCACAATTATCATACTTTTCTGCCCTCTGAAAAAAATACTAGAACCAGAATTTTTACCTGTAGAACCAATCCACACGACCAATGGAAAATGTTGAAAAAACTTTAAAACAAGTAAAAGTGATAATCTTTTTGAATGTCTCAAAAATAAAACTAATTTAGCCACATACTCATCTTAATTTTCCCTTATAAACAACTGTGTAAATAGTTCAGTCCCCATTAATATACTTTTTATGAGAAGATACAAACATTTTTTTTTTTAGAAAGGGAAAAGTTAAAGCACAATTCTTTGGACCTTCATAGAATAAGCTGTATTTGAAATGGCTGGGCTGGAAATGCCAACAAATGGCACCCAATTCGCTGGTTTTTTGGAGTTAATTGTTTTTTACATGTTGCAGGTCTGCAAATCAAAAAATTGATGATGTCTTACGATGACTGCGCCGAATTAATATTTTTTATTTGTATTAATTAATTAAATTTGCTAGACCATAAGAAATATATAATTATTTTAGGAGGCGCAGTTCATGGTGTCAACGCAGAAGATGTTGAGACAAAAGGTATTTGTACACAAGATATTGGGACAGAAGATATTTGGACAAAAGATATTTACGGACAGAAGATGCTTGGACAAAAGATACTGAGCAACATTTTTTGCTAGCAACATTTTGTGTGTGTGTGGGTTTCTATGATACTATTTTCGGATTTCATTTTGAACTTAAAATGTTTTTTTTTTTTGTGGAATGAATTTTGTTTATTGGCTTCCGATTGGTCGTTGGTTTAGGTTTTGTGTTTGTGAGTCGGTGTGAATGGAAATCTATACAATAGCTCTAGCTGTCGTTGCGATCATGTATTTTTGGTTGTATGTTAAAGAACTTCTAATTGGCTGATTTTTAAGGATTTTGCAATGCGTTGTGAATTGTGATGCTTATCTTTTAGGCATTAGAGATCGTTTTTGAAATACAGAAACGTTCGTTACGTTAGGAGCATAATATAATGTAGTTGTTGGGTTAGGTATACATACATAATATTCATGCAGGTTTTGTTTTAAAAGAATCAATGTAGGTGGACAGGTATGAAGCGAAAAAAAAATAATCGTTATAGTAGGTATTAAGGTAGATAAAAGAAAAATGCAAATAGGTAATACAAATTTAAATGTTTTAATCTTTCAAATAATATAAATTGCTCTTTCTAATGTACTAACCTTCATAACGTGCGTTTTCAGTTTCAAAGCAGACAACATTTCACGTGTTTTTTTTTTTATTTAGGTAAGTAGGTAGACAAAAAATATGGTAAGGGTGAGCCAGTCGTCTTTTGTGGTTTTCCATTGAACCAAAACATTGAACAAATTTTTTTTTCCTAATAGTTTTCCAAAGAGAACAGTAGTGATGTTTTTTAACTACGAATTGATTCGTTTTGAATTCGTGTTTTGAAACGACTAAGTACACAGTTTTTGACCCGTAACTTCAAATAAAATTATTTATTGTGGAAAATATAATTGGAGAGATTTCGACTGCGTTCTGTTTTTTTTATGACATGCAAAAACCCAAATTAACAATCCTGCAACTGAGGTCAGTCTCCGAACTACTATTAATATCGTCCTTACAAACACTTACCAAATGATTGTTTTCTTTTTTTTTATTGACCTGTGGTTAAGAAAAAGACCAATAACCCATCATAAAAAGATTAACGACGACAGCACACCAAACACACCAAATCGGTTATCTTAATTTTCAACCCCTAATAAAACACCCATCTAATATTTTCAACCAAATATTTTTTATGAATCCCCAAAACAAAGGAAACGCACCAACTACCTGCTTTAAGAAGGCCATACATAGATAAGTACCGGACAGTGATTAACCAACATAATAAAATCATCCCTTTCAATTATCACTATCCAAACCCAACTTGCAATTCTTTTTCGTACATTGCAACAATAACAAAATCAACAAACACTTGCCAAGAGCTTTGTTTTCTTCTTTATTTACGACTACGACGACTACGACGCACGACGACGACCACGACTATGACAAACACGACGACCACGACTACGACGACGACCACCATTACGACCACCACGACGACGACGACCACGACGACGACTGCCAAAATCGGTTTATAACTTTTCTACCACTATAATAAAATCATAACCCATCTAACAAATGGCATTTTATTATGAATTACAAATAAACCACACAAACAATCAAAACCATCCTTATAAACTACATAATCATAATAATCCACCCCCAACCTGCAAATCCTTCATAAATCCTTCATGTGTAAGAGTTCCAAATACCCGGGTACCCGGGTACCCGAACACCATGCAAATACCCGGGTATTTGCTACCCGGGTAATTCCCGGGTATCAAGAGCTCTAGTGGGCATATACATATGTATGCATGTATACCTAACCTAACAATTACATTATATTATGCTCCTAACTTATACGTCCTTAATTGCAAACAATAACAATATGTAATGTAACAATATAAGTATTCATTCAAAAAATATATTCTTTATTTATATTTGTTTGTTCTTCAAGTAAGTATTTCCTATCCAGAAGGTATTTCTTATTTTCCAGACATTACGTTACTGTATTTCAAAAACGATCTCTAATGCTAATAAGATAATCATCACAATTCACAACGCATTGCAAAACCCTTAAAAAGCAGCCAATTAGAATTTCCTTAACATACAACCAAAAATACATGATCGCAACAACAGCTAAAGCTATTGTATGGATTTGCCTTCACACCGACTCTCACACAAAAAAACCTAAACCAACGACCAATCAGAAGCCAATAAACAAAATTCTTTCCACAAAAAAAAAAAAAATTTAAGTTTAAAATAAAATCAGAACATAGTATCATAGAAACCCACACACACACAAAATGTTGCAAGCAAAAAATGTTGCTAGCAAAAATGTTGCTCAGTATCTTTTGTCCAAGCATCTTCTGTCCGTAAATATCTTTTGTCCAAATATCTTCTGTCCCAATATCTTGTGTACAAATATCTTTTGTCTCAACATCTTCTATACCCGACCCAAAAAATACAGATAAATTATGCTTGCCTCGAGCTCTGATTATAGCAAAGGCATAAGCGGACAAGGAGTACAATTTTGATAGTATACGAAAAGATATAGGCAAAATCCAAACTGAGAGAGCGCTGAAACTTCTGAGCGTTACTGGAATCCAAATACCAACAGGAGGTTGTGGAATTGATGAGTTGAAATTATTTCAAACTCATTTAAGAAACTATAAAATAACTGTGTACGAACACAGAACAAAAGGCCGTAAATTAATTTACGTAGGAGTTTCAAATGACAGCAACGATAAAAAAATATATTTATTATATTATAATAATCATTTTAATGTCATTACATCTTTAACTGCCGCATTTTGCTGTTCTTTCTACTGTGAAATTTGCCATGTACCCTACAATACAAAGAGTAAACATTAGGCGTGTTTTTTGGCACAGCTATCCGCATCTGCAGTTGGAGCTTCCATGTATTACAAATACAACACGCAGTTGCGGATAAAACTCAAACTTAAATCTGACTTCGGATAAAAAATTGAAATTTTTTCGAGTATCGATACTCGATCGGAGTAAAATTGAATTTCTTAGGTTGGTAACTCGGATAATCGGATAACTCAAAGAGTCTCTAAGGCTGTGTTCGCAAAGTGCAAAACCCTTTAAGTGCGTTCTTTTATTAAAGTTTATTTTGAATTAAAATTGGAACGCACAAATCAAGGAACGAGTCACACATAGTTGCCTTATGGTGTTTAATATTTTTCTTCTGTAATGTCGTTTTCTATTGGCGAGATTTAAGGTATAAAAATTACAAAATTAAAGTTTTTGTTTCTTTGTAGCGCCATTTGAATTTGGAAAAACTTTGACTTTGACATTTTGCAAAGAGTGCTCGTTGAGTTGAGTCAAATTTGTGAATCTGACAGCTAAATAGAGGTGGTGGAAGTGAGGAAAAAGTGGACAAATCTCTGATTTCATGATCTATTTGAGACTTGAGATTTAAAAAAATAGATTCGAGATTCAAAATCTGAATCTTGTTTTGTATCAAAATTTGCACATACATACAAGCACACACACTTTCAAACACACTTCTCTGTTTGACATTTGTTATTGTTATATTTATTTGTTTATTGAACGACGATTGAAGAAATCTATACGAACATAGGTACCCCAACATGTCAAAAACTTATCCGAAAGTAAAACCAAAATAACAAATCAAACTTTGAACAAATGCAGATGGATGCACAAATGGAAAATAAGGAAAGAATGTGAATCCAATTAACTTTGGTTTATAAATTAATTATACCTACGTTAAAACAACTCAAAAATAATATTGAATACATTTCGGTTTTTCTTTGTTTTTGTTTTATTATCCAGCAGCAAGAGAAGTCTACCAACTTAAAAATAAAATAAAACTGCTGCGGATGGGCAACTGCGGATACGTTTTTTTGGTAAATCGAATTTGGCTGCAGATAGCGATGCCAAAAAAACACGCCTATTATGGATGCCTTGCTTTTTGTTCGCAATGTCAGATATCTCCGATATGTAAGGAAACTAAAAACCAAATGTTATGCCCCGACTGCAACCGAAATTTTAAAGGAACAGAATGTTATGACAACCACAAAATGATCGCCCCTTCATCAACATCATCATCATCATCGGTACAACAACAGTCTATATGTGAGCAAATTAAAAGATGTTTTGCTTGTTTAAAATCCTATGGAGGGAATCGAAGACACGTTTGTGGAGAGTTCTTTTGTAAGAACTGTAATAAACATGTACCCAAAAACCGTATGTGTTTTATTTTGCCTGATACGAGAACACTTAATTTGGAAAACTACTGTTGCGGGCACCTGTAAAGAAAATGTTCATGTCAGGAACATTAATCGCAAAAAAGGAAAAGAAAATGTCTTTACTCAACCCCAGAAGTGCGTTTTTGCGCTGACGATAGTTGACTATAGTTTTTATGTCAAAAGGAAAATGGTTGATGTGTCATAGTTGAAATAGTTAGAAATAGTTGAAATCATCCAAAAACGCTTTTAAGTTAGGTTTGGTTGATCTGTCAAACCAGAAAAAAAAAACAAATCTTTTCGATTGAAATTTTCTTTTCTTTTCTTTTATCATAATAATTGAAATAGATAAAGAGACAACAATTTTCGTCGCTCTATATTTATTGCAAAGATTCAAGAATGATCTTGATATGGTAAGATTTTAAAGACAATTGAGATGAGAACATATTTATTTATTTTTGAACAACCCACAGCAAGAAAACAAAAGTGAAAGAGACTGAAGACCACCCTCCATAAAGAAATCTTCAAGCTGTTCCAAGTAAGCCAGCTCCTGATATTCTCCTAATTGCGGCTCTCAGATTCAGCGAAAAACTATCAAAACCAATACATATCTAGTTTGTGATTTTATAAAAATAAACGAAAAAAGTCTTTATTTTCTGAAACTAATTAAACATTTTTTATTGCTGACAGACAAACATAAAAACAATGAATTCAAATATGTACATATGCCGATTTCGCTTGACTTCTGTGAGAGCGTCATTGAGCTTTCTCTCTGATGATCTTCGTGATCTTCGTAATTTCCTCCTGAGTCACCGCTGCGTCAATTTCTTCACATGCAGAGCAACTTCCTTTTGCTGTTCGTGCCGACTGACGTTCGACAATCATTCTGTTCATGGGCAGTGGCCAACTTGTCCTCCAAAACCATGTCCATGTCCTCGAGTTTTTTGATGACTTTTTGTAAATTAACCGTCCGTAGACGCTGACTGTTTTGGCCATCTTTGGCGGCCTGCAAGACGCCACGCAGTTGCAGTTGAAATAGGGGTGTTTGCGGATTGCAATATAGCCAATTCGATTGGAAGGGTTTGTGACCTGTGATAGAATGAGATTAGCTGCGTTTTATTTTCACAATGATCCAGATCAGATCATTGATTTATATGTGTAATAACAACAAATTGAAATCCAGCTTTTCACTTGGATCAATTTTTGTGATCCAAAAATTAATTCTTCTTCCGCACACAAGTTAAAACGTTGGCGTATATTTTCAATGAAAACTGTGCTGCCACTTTCTTACATTCATCTATCCGGTATGAAATATTTTTCAATTACATAGCAAAAACTTTTCCCCTAAAAAAAAACAACATAATAATCGTTCAACAAAATTATCGTTGGGCAACTCCGATCTAATTGTCAGAATGAAAAGATTACAAACAGCTGCCAAACTTGAAGTAAAAAACAAATTGATGATAGAAGCTGTTTTATTTTCTTGATCTGATCCGGATCAGATCATCGTAATAATAAAACGCAGCTATTGTTGAAATTGGCGCAGAATTTTAAGTCACTTGGAAATGCGATGATTTCCTTGGTGTGTATCTCCTCGTAGTGACTGAGGATTTTCAGATTGACTCGTGAAGCTTTAAAATTTGTAAGGGGAACCTTATTTTCTTTATATTTTTGTAATAGAATATTTGTAATTCAAGACGAACAGAAATCCTTTGATTGGAATCAAATTTGCGGCGGCACGGATACGGACAACTACGACGGTAAAAAATGCACGAACAGAATGTTTTTTTTTATTCCAGATTGATAGTCATTTAAAACACCATTAAACAGAAAAAAGACTTTGACACTTCAACTATTTTCAACTCACCTCCTGAGTAGAGTTAACACTGACCGCAAAAACGACAATTGTGGTTACGAAACGTAACTATTGGCGTGCAAAAACGAGAAATAGTCAGGAAAATATCCACAAATAAATGTTTACTTACCAAAAACCACAACAATTAAACATAAACTTTCCTCCTCTGCCAATGCCCATATTAATAATGCAGAGAAGTCTAGAGACAGATATTCAGAAAATGAATTCTTCTTTCAATGTTTTTGTTTCTCTGATCTCTGAATATGAACACGAATTCAGATGATTCGATATTAGCTGCACTGACACAAACAAACTTGGGTGTGAATTTTGTGTATGTGTTGTAAAAGTAGTCAGATGACTACTGCTGTGTATGAACTGATTGAAAAAAGATACTTCAAAAGTAACAATAGTTTATTTAAGAAGTAAATATAATAAGTTAGTTAAACAATAAGTATTGGTTTCTGATTGTAAAAATATCACATTGAAAACGTGTTGACTCGATGGCGAATTATTTTAGAATGAATAATGAAAAAAGTCGATGATATTAAAATCAAAGATTAAAAAAGTAAAGTCGATGTGTTCAGTTTTACGTCAAGTATTATCTTGATCACAACACTCTCCGCCTGGCCAAAAAAAATAAATTTTCAAATCCCGAAATAATAATCTCTCTATCTAATAGGTTGTCTGGTTTGCCTTCTTGTTCTTTGCGGTATTTGAATCTCTGGAGGTGGAGGCACAGCTGCAGGTGTTGTTATAGGTGTTGTTGGTAATTGAACGGCTGGTTCATCAGCTGGTCGACTCACGATCACGTCATGATCAGCAAATGTCACAGTGCGACGTTTGTGAACAATTGGTTTTGGTGCTGGAACTGCGCTTTGTATTTGCTTAGGAGCT
Source organism: Sphaerophoria rueppellii (assembly GCA_920937365.1). Lineage (NCBI taxonomy): Eukaryota > Metazoa > Arthropoda > Insecta > Diptera > Syrphidae > Sphaerophoria > Sphaerophoria rueppellii. The sequence continues at coordinate 11,655 of CAKKXW010000009.1, read as the reverse complement.
GGAATAGTTACAAGTCTTAGTTGATCAATGTGTCGTTTGAATACATGACCACTATCTAGTTTGATTGTGTAATGCATTGAGCCAAGCTTGTCCACGACCGATCCAAACTCCCATGTTGGTTTGTTGTTTCGATACATCCGAGCTGTTACGCGTTCACCTACCTTGAAACTTCGTGGAACCCCATGTTGTGGAACAGCCCTTGGCAAATCTTTGGTTGGCCGGATAGCATCCAGACGAATTCGTATGGTACGGTGCAGGTATAACTCTGCTGGGCTCTTTCCACAAGCTAAAGGTGTCGCTCTTAACAATTGTAAAATCTGTTGAACTTTATCATTATGAACTGGATCATTTTCACTTTGCATTTTTTCCAATTTTAGCTTAAGAGTTTGTACGTACCGTTCTGCGAGACCATTAGTTGCAGGATGACCTGGTGCAGTGAAGATTTGGAAAATTCCCCGTTCCTTGCAAAACCTTTCGAAAATTGGATTTTTGAATATTGTTGCGTTATCAGAAACCAGGAACTGTGGGTATCCGTGGAAAGAAAATATTTCTTCCAAAAGCTTCAAGGTATTTGATGTGTCCGGGGCTTTTGAAATTACCTTTATCTCGGGCCACTTCGATTTCGCATCTACTAGTATCAGATAGAACTTACCATTTTTGGGACCAGCATAATCTATATGCACTCTTGAAAAATTCTCTTTGGGCTCTTCCCAATGGTGTGCAGGTGCCTTGGCTGGGGACTTCTGGTTCAATTGGCAGGATTGACAAGAGCCAACAGTTCGTTCGATGTCCGAGTCGATCTTCGGCCAGTAGCAATATCGTCTGGCCAGTTGTTTCATTCGGACGATTCCCGGGTGTGTAACGTGAAGTTCTTCTAATATATTTTGTCGCAGTGCCCTGGGGATGCAAACTCTTGAATCTCTAAACAATATATTACCTTGAAGGGTATAGTCCTCCAAGTGACTTGTGCCGGCTTTGATTTCTTTGATGATCTGTGAAAGGTCTGGATCTTGAGGTATATATTGTTCGATCATCTCACTGGTTACTTGAGCTGTAGATATAAAGCTGAGTGTTTGAGCTTGGATCTGGAAAATTTCTTCATCAATAATATGAACGTCAGCTGGAGGCTCTTCGACAGGGTTTCTAGAGAAATAGTCGGCATTCACGTTTTGGTCACCATTTCGGTGAACTATTTCGTAGTTGAAATTAGACAAGTATGATGCATATCTCAATAATCTGGCCGCTGTCATGGGAGGTAAATTTTTGTGTTGATGAAATATTCTTGCTAAAGGTTTATTATCTGTGATAAGAGTAAACTTTCTGCCATACAGATAAGTGTACAATCGGTCAAGCGCAAACACAATGGCTAGGGCCTCGCGGTCAATCTGGCTGTAATTTTTCTCTGATTTAGAAAGGGACCTCGACACAAAACATATTGGTTTCTCTATTTCATCAATGACCTGGGATAGAACAGCGGCAACTCCCACTGGACTGGCGTCACAAGCAACGGTGACTGGCAATGCTGGATCGTATGGTACTAAAGTCTGTTCACTTCCAATATGGTTTTTTAGTCTGATGAACGCAGCTTCACAATTTGCGGACCAGAAAAAATCTGAGTCTGTACAGAGGAGCTCTCGAATTGGTGCTGTGAGTGTTGAATGATTTGGAATGAACTTGCTGTAATACGTAACAAGGCCAAGAAACTGCTTGACTTCCTTTTCATTTGTTGTTCTGGGTGCTTCGAGGATAGCTTGAACTTTTTTTGGATCTTTGTCAATTGTTTTGTAGGAAATGTAATATCCGAGGTATGATATTTTTGTAGCAAAAAACTTGCATTTGGCTTTGTTCAGATGGAGATCGTTGTCTTCAAGTCTCTTAAAACATTTCATGAGATTCTCTTCACAGTCAATAAGTGATTCTCCATGAACGATAATGTCGTCAAAATACGACACAACTCCTTTCAAACCGCTTAGAACTTGATCAAGTATTCTGTGGAACTCACTTGGGGCTGATTTAATGCCAAAACTTAGACGGTTCATTTTGAAGGTTCCTTTGTGTGTTGAAATTGTCTGTATAATGGCACTCGTTTCGTCGACTTCTATGTGGAGGTATGCCTTATATAGGTCAAGTTTGCAAAAGTACCTGGAGTTTCGGAGATTGCTCACCAATTCGTCGATACGGGGAATAGGGTAATGTGAGTCTGTTGCTTGTTGACTGCAACTTTGTAGTCGAAACATAACCTCACATTCCCATCCGCTTTGGGAACGACTACGACAGGTGAACCCCAATCACTTTTTTCAATAGGTGTGATTATTCCATCTTTTTCAAGCATAGACAGCTCACGTTCGACCTTATCTCTAATGGCAAAAGGAATCGTTCGTGCCTTGATAAATACTGGCCTGGAATTGCTTCTTAATTGTAAAGAGCATTTGACTCCTGGAATTTTCCCTACGGATTGTTCGAATATTTTCGGAAACATTTTCTCAAATTCATCCATTGACTTTATCTGGAGTACATTTTGAGCAGTGCTTGTGATAGGCCGGCTGGTTTTGTCGATTTCTTGAAGGCTGATATTTAGATGACAAATCCACGTTCTGCCCAATAAAGGTGAAAATCCATCAGGCACGATGTAAAGTTGTTGAATGGACTCTGAATTGTTGTATTTCACCGGTACACTGACGACTCCTATAGGTGACACTATTCCTGAATCATAAGTTCTGAATTTAACAAAACATTTTTGTGGCTTAGCTTCCAAATTTAAGAGTTTGAATTCATTGTAGGGTAGCAAAGTGTATCCGGATCCAGAGTCTACCTCAAATTTTACATTTTTGTTTGCGATTGAAATATCAATTTCGTATTTCTTTGTGGCCATGTCCGTGGCCAAACAAATCAATAATTTCTGCTTTGTTGAGGTGGTTTTGACCATAAGTTGACATGACATTGACTAGAAATCTTCAAAATCTGTCACATTTGAAATGTTTCTGGAATTTGACTGGCTTGACGATGACGAAGCATTCTTGTTTTTTACGAGTGTCCTAATGCAAACTTTTGCCACATGTCCTTGTTTCTGACATGACGAGCATTTATGTTTGTGTGAAGCAATTTTGCAGTCTGAGGATTTATGATTGTTCTTACCGCACTTGATGCACAGGTCGCTGATGCCGATGTCTCGGAAATCCACACGGTAACTGAACTTCCTGCCGTGGGATGCACTACGGTCTCTTGAAAATGAACGACCCCTGACTGACTTCTTTGATCTTGATATTTTGTTAACAGACATATGCGATGCACTGGTTGAGCTGGATGGGCATTGAGCTACTTCGTGAGCATTTAGCTTGGCGGTTTCGGATGCAATGGCTTTTTGCACGATGGCATTGAATTCTAAATCGTCCTGAAGCATTTGTTCTCTGATGTTATTGTCTTTGAGGCCTCTAATAAATTGAGCTCTTAAGAACAAATTTGCTACAGATTTACCACAATAACAATTTAGTTTGCAGTCAACCACCAGCTTTTGTAGAGCAGCACTGTATTCTGCGCAATTCTCATTTGAATGTTGTACCCTCATGAGAAGTCGATGCTGACCCACTAGTTGGTTAACTGGAGGAGCAATGTGAACTTGCAATGCCTTCACAATATCGCCGTAAGTCGACTCATCGATGGTTTTTGGTGCTATTAAGCATTTGCATTTGTCGTACAGGTTAGGACCAATCGAGTTGAGGAACGTCCTCTTCCGAATTGCCTCGTCGGTTATGCTTTTTAATGCACAATAGTTATCGAATCTCTCGACGTATTGTTGGAAATTTTCTTGTGCGGCATTGAAAACTTCAAAATTTGCAGCGATGATGGTAGTTGTAGTGGCGGGGGCAGCAGCAGCAGCAGGTTTAGGAAGCAGTTCTCTCATTGCCTGGAGAAATTGACTAAATTGAGCCGCGTTCATAGTAGGTATTCCTGTTCAGCCTCGTCGCCAAAATGCTGTGTATGAACTGATTGAAAAAAGATACTTCTGTATAAACCCGAAATAAATTCCCGATTATTTGAATAAAAATAAATGAAACACGAGACCTTTTATTGTTGGGAAAAAACCTTTCGGTAAAAAACCCAACATTTATTATTAACACTTTACCGCTTTCCGACCCTATCGTTTCGCTGGCTGGACTTAGACTGACTAAAAATTATTCGTATAAGAAACCAATTCCCTGATAGTATATAAGTATTACATATGGACTTAGGATTGTATGAGTATTAGTAATACAACAATGGCGTAACATAAAAATATATAAAAAATCCACTCGTACGCTCGCGTACGATACAGTCCCACCAAAACGAACGTTTTTCATCTAGGTTCCTTTCCGGTGAGAGTCCACTTCCGTTTCCTTTCGTTATGTGTCCTTCCCTTGCTCATCTTGTACAAATTTTGGAACGCTTTTGATGTGCGGGCAACACCCATGGCTTTCTGTAATTAAATAAACTTTCGAATATGTTAGCGCTGGCAGTACCTTGGAGACCAAGGAATCACTTTCGATATGTCTTGATAGCTGTCCACCCTACCTAACCCTAATGTGTGTTATCTTGTTCCACTGGGAGTAAACATATTTTCTGCACTGGTCGAGTAAGCTGTCCGGTTTCGGTTTGCAGAACAACTGATCTGACAATACCATCCCTGCTCCTGAGTAATTCACACACCCGACCCATCAACCATTGGGCCGGCGGGAAGTTCTCACTCTTGATTATCGCTAACTGTCCCACCTTTAACGCCTCCCTTTCCCTTCTCCATTTCTTTCGCTCTTGCAATGTTACAAGATACTCCTCTCGCCACCTTTTCCAGAAGTGTTCAAGCATAGTTTGCCGCTGCCTAAAAAGCTTTGCTCCCCTTGCCTCTCCTCCCTCTATTACAGAAAATGGGAGTGGTAGAACTATAGGCTCTCCTATCAGAAAATGACCTGGCGTCAATGCTTGCAGATCTGACGGATCATCACTGAGCGGATGAATCGGTCGGGAATTTAATATACCCTCTATCTCTGTCACTAAAGTCAAAAACTGTTCGTATTCAAGGGTTCGCTGTCCGACTATACGCTTCAGATGATATTTCATCGATTTCACTGCTGCCTCATATATCCCGCCCTGATGAGGGGCAGCTGGAACCATGAATATCCATTCTGTCCCTCTCAGACTCAAGTTGTTGAAGAGCTCATCCTGTTCCCACCTCCTGAACGCTTGCTTCATCACTCTCGCTGCTCCGACAAAGGAAGTGCCATTGTCGCTGTACATTCGCTGGCAGTGTCCTCTTCTGCTGATAAATCTCTCATAACATGACAGAAATGAGAGAGACGTTAGGTCTCTTATGATGTCCAGATGAACCGCTCTTGTTTTCAAACAAACAAAGACAGCCACCCAAGCCTTGCCGAATTTGATCTTGGTTCCCTCTCTATCGAGTAGCTTAATCGTGAATGGACCGGCATAGTCCACGCCTGTGTGAATAAATGGTTTCCCTGCTCGTACCCTGTCAGCTGGTAGCTCTGCCATTAATTGCTGCTCGAGACGATAGTTGTAACGCACACAGATGACACATTTATGTATGTAATTGCGTAGTTCGCTTCGTAACCTTGGTATCCAATATCGCTGTCGTAAATACTGCATCATTACTTGACTCGCACCGTGTTTTGTCATACGATGCGCCTGATCAATGAGCAGCCAAGCTAACCTCGAACCTGGTGGTATTATAACCGGATGCCGCATGTCATAACCCCCCTCTGCTCGATGTAATCGGCCCCCAACTCGGAGAATTTGGTCGCTGTCAAAGATTGGTTTGAGTGCCTCAATATTACTCCTTTCCGACAACTGTCCGCTCTTATTAAGCTGTGCTATATCCTTTCCATAAGCCTCTTGTTGCGCCCTCTTTATCAAATACCTAAGCCCAAAGGCCCTCTCTTCTGCCGATGGTGCCATGGAAATTTCGGTAACTAAATGCCTAACGCTCTTTTTTCTCTTTCGCATTCTACTGTTCGATACGCTCTCCTTTAGCTTTCCAACAAACCTTTTGGCATATGTTAATATGTTCAACACCTTCTCCAGTTTGCTGGCATACTCCTCTAATGGAATGATCCCTTGCCTTTCCGGAACCCAAATACCTAAGCCATCATTGGCCTTCAGGGTTATACATACGCTCATCTCCGAAGCTGCTATTGGTGGAATTTCACCTTCTATCGGATTCGCTGGCCAAGCACTCTCTGCCTTCACCAACCATGTTGGACCTTGCAGCCATAACTTGCAGTCTATTAGCTCTTCGGGAAATAAACCTCTGCTTAGTAAATCTGCGGGATTTTCTTTCGTCCCTACATGACGCCATCTACCTACATCTGTGTTAGTCTGTATTGAAGACACCCGATTTGCGACATATGTCTTCATATCTCTTGGCACCTTTCGTAGCCAATGTAGGACTACCATCGAGTCTGTCCATAGAGTGTACTCAGCTCTTTCCCATTCCATTGCAGTACAAAGCTCTCTTAAAAGTCGCCCTAGTAGCTCTGCGGCTGCTAATTCTAATCGTGGGATGGTTATAGTTTTTAAAGGAGCCACTCTCGTTTTCGCTACTATCATCTTGCTTGTCACCTCTCCATTTGCTTGCTGTACCCTTAGATATATAACCGCTCCATACGCTGTTATCGATGCATCCGAAAAACCGTGTATCTGTACTCTGGCATTCTTGCATGTCCCTATCCACCTATCGATCCTCATCCTTTCCAATGATTTAATCCCTTGCCATAGCCTTTTTAACTTGCCTTCGATTTCAACTGGGACTTCCTGATCCCATCCTATCCCTATCCGCCATATATCCTGTATCAGAACCTTCCCTAATGTTACAACCGGCGCTATATACCCATTCGGATCATATAACTGAGCTAAGCAGCTTAACACACTCCTTTTCGTAACCTTTCCAATTATCTCTGGTGTTTTAACGACAAACGTAAATTGATCGCCTTCAATCAACCATTGTAGACCTAATACTGTAGCTTGCTCACCCTTGTCGAAAAGCATAGCTCCATCCCTTTCCATATCCAATTTGCTCGCTAGCCATTGGCTGTTCGATTTCCATTTTCTGAGTTCAAACCCAGCTGTCTTCAATACGAAATCCAGTCTCTTCGCTGTATACAGAGCCTCTTCCTCACTATCGCAACCTGAGACACAGTCATCCATGTAGAAATCGTTCTGAATGACCCTCTCAATATCGGGGAATGAATTGCTAGCATCTCGGCCACATTGCAATAGGGCACGAACGGAGTTGTAAGCTGACGACGTCATTCCATATGTCACCACTGTCAACCAGTACTCTTGCAACTTGTCCCTTTTCGATTCTCTCCAAAAAATCCTTTGGAGATCCCACTGGTGCATCGCTATTCTGACTTGCCTGAACATCATCTTGATGTCGGCGCTAAACGCTATCCTATGTCGTCGAAATCGCATGACTATCTCTGACAGATCACGCTGTAGTTTTTCCCCTAATTGTTGTACATCGTTTAGAGAAATACCCTTATCGGTTCGACAACTGCAATCAAAGACCACACGAAATTTCTTTGTGACGCAGTGGTGTGGTATGTAGTATATCATCTGTTCTTCTTTTGGTGGCCCGTTGACTTTGGTCATATGGCCAAGGCTTTCGTACTCTCGCATAAAATTCACATATTGTTCTCTCATAGCTGGTTCTCTTTCCAATCGCCTTTCCAAATAAAAGAATCTTCTTAATGCAATCGCTCTCGAATCCCCTATGTCATGTACGGAAGGTTTTATAGGAATGGTCACAATGAAGCGCCCTTCATTATCACGCTTTGCCGTGTTTATAAAATTATCTTCGACCGCTTGTTCTTCGGGTGTTCGAAACTTATCTATCGCTATCTGGTCACTTTCCCACATTCTTCGTACTAAATGATCAAGGTTGTCTAGCTCTGTGCAACCTAACGCTGGCATTTCGTTATACTGTTCGCTTTCTGTACTTAACAATGTTCCGAAAACCACCACCCCGAATACCGTATCTATCGTAGCTATTGTGCCCAGATTCCGTGAAATCGAGCTATTCATTATTCTTGCGAAGAAGCTAATACCCAAAAGAATCTCTATGTCGGCCTTCATCCAATAGATAGGATCTGCTAATGGCCTTACCGGTTTTATATCAAGAGGCTGTCCAGTAGCTTGGGAAGATGCCAACGACCAGTCTGTACCCTTTGGCAAAATCCAAAAGTTCTCTTCAATACGGATCTCTGACTCGAACCACGGCGCTATACTAACCCTCGCCTGCTTTCGTAATTGCATACCTCGTCCCTCTATACCGATAACCTTTCGTCTTGCCTGTGTTGTTGGAACATCAAGCACCCTAGCAATCCTTTCCGTCATCAGATTGGGCTGTGCCCCTGAATCTAGAAGGGCACGCACCGGCCTTGTCAAACCATTGAAACCTACAACCCTTATTTGAATAGTAGGCAATAGAGCATTCAGATCTTTACCTAATAAATGCGAATTAAAAGACCTGGGATATGCTTCAAGTGATTTTTTATTTACGTTATCGCTTTCGTTACGTTCCTTCTTGAAACGTTTCGCTGTCGCTGCTTCAACTAGTCAGGATGCTGATCGCTTGACGCTGGCTGTGTTCACTGTCCCTTGCTCTTCGTATACTGGGCACAATGTGCTGTTGTGCATCGTTCGCCTGGGACACCTCGGGCATGCTGGTTGAAAACATGTTGTTGTATCATGCCCCTGTTTCAGACAGTTCTGGCATAGGTTTTTGGTCCTTACCAAACGGAGTCTCGCTGACTGGCTCAAAGCCATGTACTTTTCGCATTGGAAGAGCTGATGAGTACCAGCACAGAGTTCGCACCAGTGCCCTCCGCGGCGGCGTACAGTGTGGCTCCCCGGCATATCCCTTTCCTGCATCCCTAGATTTCTTGTCGGTCGCCTTTCGGATGTGCTGGCCTTCTCGCTTTCGAATTTATTGAAACGTGGCTCTGTCCTTTCGGTTGGTCGGGCCCCTGTTTCGATTATCCTTAAACGCTGTCGAGACGTTGGCTGGGAATTAGCGCTGGCTTGCCTGTCCAAAAAGTTCAACATGTCCCTGGCAGTGGGAGTTTCTGTTTGCCGGTGTAGCTCCCACTGCTTGGCAGTATCGGCATCCAGACGCTCATGCAACATGTGCACAATGAACATGTCCCAGTGTTCGATGGGCAATCCCTGGGCCCGCAGCTGTCGGAGGGACTCGTGTGTCACGTTTGACATACGCTGGATGTCATCAGCTTTCGGCGACGCTGGCAGTGTTGGCAGGTTAATGAACTGTCGCAATAGCTCTCGGCAAGTTTGGTACTTTCGGTTGTATAGTTGTTGCAGCCTTTCCCACGCTTCGGCGTAATTGCCATCAGTCAGCTGCCATTCCCCCATGCATTGAGCTGCCTTCCCTCGCAGTGATTTGGTCAAGTATTGAAACTTGAAGGCCGGGGTAATATCTTCGTTGCTGTGAATGGCAGCGACAAAACGGTCGTGAAACCCCTGCCACTTCGTGAGGGAGCCGTCAAACTCCCCCCACGTATTTTTGACTTCTTGGTGTTGTGGGATTTTCAATTGGACCTCAATTGCCTGTCCATTCCCTGTTGTGGTGCTATCCCTGTCCTGTCCCTGTTCGATTTCGCGGAGTTGCTGTCGGATGCGTGCTTTCGTGTTGAGGTATAGCTGCTCTGTGTCTTCGTGCATTGCCTCTATCTCCGGCGTGAACTCTTCCCTTTCCCTTATCCAGTCCCTCATGTTAGTCATCACTTGGCTCCACAGACTTTCCAGGTGTTCGGCTCTCGCCTGGAGCATTTCCCTATCCTGATCATCAAAATTATCCTGACCAACATAAGTCGCTATCCTTCGTATCCCTTTCGAAAGAGATGTATGAATGTGCTCAAAAGACATTTTTCTAGTTAGACAAAAAGAAAAAATACACCAAATAAGAAACAATACCAAAAGTAAAACGCTACCTAGTGAACAGTGAGTGTTTTGTTTTATTTTCTCGCTATGCCCTCGCTCCCTTTCCTGCATGCAGCTTTCGTTCGCCTTTCGCTATCACTGGCCATCGAATTTCATGACGATTCGGAATATTTTGTTATGTCACCTTTTCGTCTTAACTCTCCTTTTATTATGTACACTTTCCCGCTATCCCTATCGACATATATTCCTACCTACTTGCTTAATGCTGCATGCCTGCCGTCGGTTTTGTCCCTATATATACTTATCGTTGAGAGAAATTAATCAACAGAAAAAAGAACGCACCTAGCCTAAGTGTTTACATCCTAAACGCACTCTGCCTATGTTTTGTCACCAACTACACTTTTCCTAATTACCTATCAAATGGTTTGAATGTCGTTTTATTCTCCCCGTGCGTGCGGATAAAATTTAATCGAGACACAAGCAAAAACCGATGCAGCACACAGCATTAATAGTAACAAAAAGAAACACCTCACTGTCCACAAATTAATTGGTAAAAAATCTAAATTCACTCACCAGCTTGGAATAAGTAACACACGAAAAGATTTCTTTATTGTTTTGCAAAATAATATTGGAATTTTTCACACTTAGAACTTCACTTGAATAAATCACAATTTCGAATGACGCTTTGTGTCTGAAATTGTTTCACTATCAACTGCAGCTGTACCTATCCCTCTCCTATATAATCATGTATGTATACGCTCTCGACTTTTTTGGTGGTTGTTTGTTCGTTGAAAACGAAACAAAAAACAACCACTTCCTCGCTATACCCTTTATTTTCGTCACGTACGCCGTTGTGACGACTTGTTGATACATGTTTGCATTTGCAAGACATGACGCTTTCGGTTGTCGCAGCCTGCTTGCTGAGAGAGGAGAAAAATTATATTGTATACCTGATTCGTGCTTGTATGTGTGACGCTCTCGATCATTTGTGTGTTTTACGCTGTCGCTACAGCGTAGTCGTTGAGAAAAGGTACACGGCAAAAATATATGTCCAGTATATACTTGTATACATATTTTGCTGTTTTGTTCACGCTGTCGTGGCAGCATGGTTGCTGACAATAAGGGGATGAAATTTTGATACATACCAAATGCCTTGCTGGCATACACTCTCGATCGCTATATTATGCAGCTGTGGCCGTGGTATAAATATTTTATACTTGGCAGACTGACGCCTTTACGTAACGGTTCTCCTTTCGCTGGCTTGATTTTATTTTACTCGCTATCGATTTGTACGTTGGAAATATATTTTTTTTTTTTTCACATACACTGGTCTCAGAAAATAAATCGTCTTTCGATACACTTTACACTTTTACACTACTTTTACACTTTTTCCACTCTCGATAAAAAGGCAATTTGCTAGCTTTCGTCACACTTTGTTTTTTGAACTATTTTCCCTAGGCGCTGGTCATACGGCTCGATTTGGACCAAAATGTATAAACCCGAAATAAATTCCCGATTATTTGAATAAAAATAAATGAAACACGAGACCTTTTATTGTTGGGAAAAAACCTTTCGGTAAAAAACCCAACATTTATTATTAACACTTTACCGCTTTCCGACCCTATCGTTTCGCTGGCTGGACTTAGACTGACTAAAAATTATTCGTATAAGAAACCAATTCCCTGATAGTATATAAGTATTACATAT
>CAKKXW010000008.1:1293193-1398696 GCA_920937365.1 Sphaerophoria rueppellii | reverse complement strand
ACTATTTGGCATATTATATCTTCCATATTCTCATCTACTTACTCAAAGTATTTCCAAGCTTGGTTACTCCTATCTCAGAAAGACAAGTTGATACTTTTGAATGGCTGTAAACTGAAGCATTACTTAAATAACTTTGAGGCTCTAAACTCATTTGCTTTGTATCATCAACTTCTAATCTACCATCTCTGTTGTGTAATATCTGCTCTATTGATTGATTTAGCAGACCCTTATTAAATTGAGCTATAAACTTGTCAAATTTCTTCGGACTTAATTTACCAGCTTCTTCACCAGGACATGCTTTTTCTACATACGATTTTAAAATCCCTGAAATTTCATTGAATTTACCACTCATGACTTTTCTAGTAATCTCTTTCTGCATTCCCATATAATCAATATCTAACCGGTGCATTGATATGCCACTTTTTAATGCAGCTTGCTGTACTACTTTCTCAAATCCCTTTGTAATATTGAGTGTATATCCCTGTGCTTCTAGTGGAGATATAGACTGATCTACTGTAGAAATATACTTCTGACCTGTAACTTTTCTAATTAATAAATCAAGTAACATTATTGTACCATTAAAATCAACCTGTGATAGATAGTGATCTCCCATTTCTAGTATTATATTTCCGCTACTAGGTTTAAATTTAACAGGTGTTTGCCTTTCACGCATTTGTTTTATATTTGCATTTACATAATCGATGTTGTCTCGAAAGAAACCTCCATTTTCTTGTTTTTTATCTGTACCATCAGATGGTAGTGTGGTACTTGTTGAACTACTACTACTTACCGAAGCTTTGGCAAATTGCTCATCAACTTGTGGTATTGAACTTGCAGTATTTGATGCTTCCTCAGATAAAGCATCTCTAAAACCACCTACAGAACCTTTTACCCACCCAAACAAACCATTTATCCATGAAGATGGTCTTGTGCCACTACTTGCTGCTATCTCAGGTTGACCACTCGAATCTAAGGATTGACTTAGCAAATAACGGCGGTTACGTTGTACAGGTTTTTCTCTTTCTTCCTTGATTTCTTTTAAATATCCTACAACATTATCATGTTTTTGATCGATAGCAATGTCTAAAGGTGTTTTATGATACCAGTCTTGAGCATTGATATTAGCTCCTAAGCTTACAAGGTATTCTACTACATCGAGACGACCACCCTTGGAAGCCCAATGTAATGGTGTCCACCAATTCCCATGAGATCTGTAACCATCTTCCCAATTAACATCCACTCCTTTCTCGACAACAAAAAGTTTTACAATATTTTTATGACCATGAAAAGCAGCAATATGTATAGGAGCCTGACCATCTGTAGTCTCATATTTCTTAGAATAGAAGCCAGCACCTTTCTCTACAAGGAACTCAGCAGCCTCTAAGCTTCCAGCTTTAGCAGCATAGTGTAGAGGTCTCCAATAATCATCACCACAATCATTAACATTTTCTCCTTTGCTAACAAGAAAACGTAGATTTTCCATATCATTATTTTCAGCAGCAAAATGCATAGCTTTTTTACCACGGGCATAATCTCTACTTCTTTCTTCCAAATATTGAACGATATCTGTATGTTCTGCACCTCTAGCAATGTCTATAGGTGTTTTACGATACCAGTCTTGAGCATCGATATTAGCTCCTAAGCTTACAAGGTATTCTACTACATCAAGATGACCACCTTTGGAAGCCCAATGTAATGGTGTCCACCAATTTCCATGAGATCTGTAACTATCCTCCCAATTAATGTCTACTCCCTTCTCGACAACAAAAAACTTTACAATACTTTTATGACCATAATAAGCAGCAATATGTATAGGAGCCTGACCATCTGTAGTCTCATATTTCTTAGAATAGAAGCCAGCACCATTCTCTACAAGGAACTTAGCAGCCTCTAAGCTTCCAGCTTTAGCAGCATAGTGTAGAGGTCTCCAATAATCATCACCACAATCATTAACATTTTCTCCTTTGCTGAGAAGAAACTCTATAATATTTTTATTATTGCTCTCAGCAGCAACATGCACAGGTCTTTTACCAGAGTTATCTGCAGCATTAATATTGGCACCTTTACGTATAAGGTACTCTACTACATCCAGATGGCCACTCCAAGAAGCCCAATGTAGTGGCGTCCAGCCGTCTTTGTCAACCTCATTAACGCTTACCCCTTTATTGAGAAGAAGTTCTATAATGTTTTTATTATCGTGCTCAGCAGCAATGTGGATAGGCTCTCTGCCATAAACATTTTGAGCATTAATATTAGCTCCTTTGTCAACGAGGAGTTGAGCAGCCTCTAATTGACTAAATCTAGCAGTGTAGTGTAACGGTGTCCAACCATTTTTATCAATCTCATCAACACTGACTCCCTTGCTGAGAAGAAACTCTATAACATTTTTATTATTGTTTTCAGCAGCAACATGTACAGGTTTTTTACCAGAGTTGTCTGCAGCGTTAATACTAGCCCCTCTGTCAACAAGAAACTCAGCAGCCTCTAAACCTCCTCTCCATGCAGCATAGTGTAGTGGTGTATTACCTACCCTTTCAGTATCGTCGATGCTTACTCCCCTGCTCAAGAGAAACTCTATAATGTTTTTATTATTGTTCTCAGCGGCAATATGTATAGGTTTTTTACCATAAATACCTACCTCTTGAGCATTAATGCTAGCACCTTGATTGATAAGCTCCCTCACTTTATCAAGATTATTTTGCCTTACAGCATTAAACAGCTGCTCAGTCGATAAAACTAATTTTTCCTTATTAAATTCCACTATAACATCTTCTGAGTTACAAATAGAAGCTATACACTTTGAGTTAGAAACTATTGCATCATTAAAAGCAAATATCATTTCTCTTGCTGGTTGATAAGTTTTCCAATTCTCTACTTTTACAAGAGTGTTATTTTTATGTGATAGCAATAAGGTATCATTCATAACTCTCATATTGAAATCTAATATAGACTTATCTTTCAAATCAACTAAACCAATATCGTTCTTGTTAACAGGTTGATTATGATAAATCTGTAACCCTTGCTCATCTGGTTGGTAATACCTGAAAGAACTAAATTCATCAGCTCTTTCTCCAAATTCTTCTGGTTCCATAACTCTATTGTTCAGTCCTATAGATAAATCCCAGTTTTTATGAACAGAAGAATAGTAATCCGATATTGATAATGCTCCTCTATCTGATAACAATAGCAAATCATTATTTAGCTTCAAAAAAAGAACTTTTTCTGAGTCAAATGTGAAACAATTATGATGATTTAAAAGGTTAGTACCATTAACACTAAACCTTCCATCTACTTTTAAGCTATGAGAGCAATAATCTCGCTCTAATTCTCCATTCTGAAGTTTGTAATATTCTTCCCCATTAAATGTAACTGTAACATCTTTATAATTTGATAGCAGGGTTACATTTAGGCCATTTTTGTTAATCTTTATTTCTCCTTTATTATCTTCTATAAATGGCATATCATTTAACGTACTATTTAGTAGACTAAAATCTAATATACCATTTGCTTGAGCAATCATAATATTAGCGTTTCTGTTATCGAAAAGATAAAGATGGCTTATATTACTTGGAGATTTCCAGTAAAAATTATGGTGATCCTCATCAGGGTAAAAAATATGATTACTAGAACTACCTACAACACCATGATAATTAGTGTTTAATAATTGCTTTGTAATATTAAAGTTTGAATTGTCCATTTTTTGCAGATTATCCAACTTATTATCTAATTTTGTTATGTGCACATTTGTTACTCTATCAGTATTAATGTCTACTTTTGTTGGAGTTACAAACAAACCATCTGCTGTTTTTACCGATATTTGTTTATCTACACTTATAAAAGCTCCACTTTTATTGTAGATATTTGTTATATTATTAGCGTGAGTCATACTACCTATATCACTAAAATTTATCGGCAATAATACTAAACCTTTCCCATAAATAGAATCACCAAAATAACCCTTTATTGCAGTAAAGTTTTTTGCTGTTATTACATCATTGCCACCTTTACCATCAACATAACCTGCATGAGAAACTTCTATATGATTAGCTTCGTTACTGCCAATGACAGAGTGTATATCCTCTGAATCTTTAAAATTCCCTCGTGTTATAACTGTATTACTCTGCCCAGCAGAAGAACCACCTAAATTACATACAAAATTATCCTTTGCTATGTAGAAAAAATTTGTTCCTTGTTTATGAACATCACAATTACTTAACTGATTTGTAAAATAATACCTATTCTGTACACTAGACCCTTGATTATTGATTCCATAACTATTAAGTAATATATTTTTACCATTGAAAATAACATCAACGGTATAATTAGAAGTCACATTTATAAAAGCATTGTTATTAGACATATAAAATAACATCTTTACAGACCCAGAAGGATTATTTCTGTTATATGAAACTGCATTATAGCAATTGGTCATATGTTCTTGTAGAAACCACCTTTCTACTGTTCTACTTAATTTCATGTTACTATACTGCGATGCACTACTGCATGATGCGCCACTTGGTAGACTAGCCAAGGTTTCTTTGCTTACAATTTGTACTGCAATATTGTCGTCATGTGGTCCACAAACAACATTATAGTTTCCAACAGCACTAGGAATTATTCTAGAATTATGCTTAATACCACTAGTGTAAAATGGATACGTAATATTTGTGCTTGATTCAAAATCAAATGTATCATCAACTATCCTTGTTTTAGCACTGCACTCATTCGATACACCATGCAAAGCTTGACCAAATGCTAGACCGTATCCTTCCAATTGTCTTTTATCTCGAGAACGAGCGCTAGTAGCATATTCTTCTTTTGTAACCAGTATAGAAGGCAGTGAAATAGCTATTGTATCATAGTTATTCTTAAATTGATCTAAGATCTTTGATATATACTGTTTATATATTTCTTCTGCTTCCATATCATGTTCTATATAATCTGGTACTTTTTTACCAAGAAAGAAATCCCAATAAAGATCATGCTTTTCCTGATCTGTAAGACTCATTTGTTCTGTTAACTTTTCTACCTCAAGCCCTGCTTCTACAAACTGTGATATGACAATAACAGCAACTGAGACAGCAGCACCAACTGGACCTGCAAATTCTCCTACTACTCCAGTTTCTAAGCCTGCTACTGACATTGTTTCAGTAACAACCGCAGGGACATCTGCAGCAATAAAGATAGAATTAGTTGCGATGTTTAGGTCATCAATCTTTATATCTACAGAATCTGTTGCACTCTGACGAGCCTTTATCGACTCTGCTAGCCCTAAAAATGCTGCCAAGTTACCTATAGCACGTCCCATAACTGGAGCAAATCCCTTTAGCATCTGAGAATCAAGCTTTGTTCCTAACTCTAACATTTTTCCAGAGATTTTTTCACCAATCTTTGGCATTACCCAGAGATTTAATGCATCATAACCTAGCCCTTCTACATCTCCATTTGCTATATGTTTACCAACTAAAAATACCGTAAAGGCAAGACCTGCACCTTCTGCTACTTTCCCTGTTTTTTCTGCTACTCCAGACCTTCTCAGGATATTTTTCATTTCTTCTTTATTTTCTATGTTGTCCTTCATCTCCTTCACAATATCCCTAATCTCTGGATCTATTGAACTTAGATCTATATTTTTAACTTTTGCGATAAATGCTTCTTCAACATTTTGGTCTATAGTTTCACCTCTAGATATTCGCTCAGAAACCTTGAAAAGCTGATCATAAAACTCAATATTCTTTACTCTTTCTGCTACCTTGTCAGCATTAAACAACTCTTTGATACGTTGTTCTTTTTCCTCTTCTGTAATCTCTTCTTCATCAAACGAATCTATGCAGGCCATACTTACACTTCTTTCTCTTCTTGGTTTTTTACTTGGTGGATATTCCGGTGATGAAGGTTCTCTTTTAGAACACTGCCCTACAGTAGGTAACATATGAACTGAACTATGAACTACTTCAACAGGAATAAATCCTTCCTTAGTTGTCCTACTTGTTAAAATAAGTTCATTCGGATTATTAGATCCTTTATCGAAAACAACACCGATAAATTTTACCTCATCACCATCTGTTAGTGTTTTATAGGTAACACCTTCTTTGTATTCTTCATTTATTTGATCATTTGCTTCCCTCAATAAAGCTTGAGCTCCTTTGCCCTGCCTTGATGTCTTAAGTTCCAACCCTACTGGTGTGTACTCCTCAGCATTTCCACCTTGAGCTACAAACTTAATACCATGAACTAGCATATCAATACGTTCCCCTCTACCAGTTTGAAACTCAGTTAAAACTAACGCTCTAGTTTCTGGTGATTCTTGTAATTTTAGGTCGCTATAATAACTAAACACTCCATTCAATATTCCCTGGAAATGAGCTTCTTTATTAACGAGACTCTTAAAAGGGAATATTCCTTCTCCAATTTTTTTTAATAATCTACTATATCCTCCTATTGACAAAGATTGGATATCTAGTGCTTTATCAAATGTTTCTTTTAACTCATTAGGCTCTGTGAACAAAATTTTAGACCAGCCATATAAGTGCTCCAACAAAATTTAAAAATCCCATAAATACTACAGCAGTCTTGTCAAAGCGAGAGAAGATGCGCCTAAAATGCTTTATTTTACCAAAGAAACACTCAATCAGATGGCGCTCTTTATAAACATGTTTGTCATACTCTCTCTGCATTTTTCGGTTTCGTTTTGGTGGAATCACAACTTTGCAACCTTTACTTTTAAGATTGGTAATAAAAGTATTACTGTCATAGCCTTTATCTGCCACTATAGTCGAGTTTGAGATATTTTCTGTTAAAGCTTCAGCTTGTGTAATGTCGTTTCTTTGTCCAGGAGTAAGCATAAATTTCAAAGGATTTCCCAGCGCATCGACAAGTGCATGAATTTTTGTAGAAAAGCCACCTCTACTGCGTCCTAAAGCCTCTTGACCTCCGGAGTTTTTCTTATATCCAGCCGAACAAGCGTGAGCACGAATAATCGTTCCATCTATCATGTGCACTTCTAAATCTGGATCTTGTGTATATTTGTACAGCCTTTCCCAAATTCCCTTTTCACACCACTTTTTAAACCTTCTATGTATGCTCCTGTAATTGCCGTAAATCTCTGCCAAAAGTCTCCACTGACAACCACTGCGCACTATGTACCAAACTGCTTCCATAAATATTCTCAACCTTTTTTCATTTTTGCTGTGTATCCCTTTGATTCCTTTTAAGAATTCAAAAATTTGTTTCCATTTTGTTTCTTGTATGTAATATACCATTGGTAGTTTCTCTGTTATTCACGGTCTCTTTTTCCTCTTCTCTCCTACTTCTTCTCTACTTTTTTCTCACAGAAAAATTTTGTTCACAGAACCTAGGATAAGGAACTTCTTTGAAAGTACCTTGAAATCTATCAGCTCCGTTGTTGTATTCTTGTAAAGAATTGTATTTTTCAGTCCAAATAGTAAGATATCTTTTAAAATCTGACTTGTATCTAGTATCAAAATTAAGATTTAATTCGACTATTTCCCTATTCCCTATTTCTCTATTTAATCTATCAAGAGGGAGCACTTCATTTAGCCCGTTCAAAACATCTTTTCTGTTAGCTTCAACAATATTTATCACATAAACCAACTTCTTTGTATTTTCTGGAATGAGCACCATTGTTACAACTGCTTGGCTTGCATCAAGGTTAGTTGATAATGCTTCTCTGCTTCTTTGAGCTGCTAGACGTCCAGGCCCACGAAGATTAGGATGCACTTCGGTAGGTATATTATCTCTATAGATAAAAATGTACTTTTTTAAACTTGTTCCTGAATCTTCACTTAATAATAATGATTGCCCTAGTAAAAACCTACTGAAATAATGATTATCTCCCTTCTCCGATGTACCAGGAAATGTATGATTAAATACGCTCCAAATTATCTTTTACCTGTTCTTTTAATTCCCTTCTACCGATTGTCTGTGTGTCCCAATCCTTAGTAGATTCTAATATATCTTGAAAAAGAGGAATTATTTCTTCTCCACGATTTGATACTTTAATATCAGAGATAGGAGACGGATTATCAAGGTTGACACCAACACATAAAATGTTATCTGCAGTAGTTAAAACTCGCTGAACATTTGGTTGAAACCCTTGTGCATACTTTTCTGCTTGTTGCAAAGCCTTATCTGGAGTAGCTGCGCCTGCTTTTAACTCAATAATAATGGGAATAGAATCCAATGCACGATCAGGACCACGAGCCAGCAAGATAATATCTGCATAACCCCTACCTGCAAATTGCTCTGGATAAACTCTAAGATTATACCTATAGTGGAAATTCATGAAAACGCCTACCATAAATCCATGATGTGCTGCTTCACGTGCACTACTATCATAGGTTAATGAGTTTTCATATTTAGAATGAACTTTACTAATCTCTCTAAGAATTCCCTCAAGAGATTCTTTAGCTGCTTCTTTATCAGAATTAGCAAGTTTTTCTATATCACCTTCTGGATTACTCCATACTCCTTTTTCTATTTCATGAAATTCTTTGCTAGCAGGAGAATCAAGTATTTCCTTAACTTCCATATTAACAAAAATACCATCCTTTCCTTTATAGATCTGTACTAGTCTAGATTTTATTCTGTCTTGAATTTCATTCTTAATATTTTGCTCAACATTCCGATCTCTAATCTTACTCCTATCTATATTATTTCTTAATATGCTCTCCAACTCATTAACAGTAAACTGATGGCCGCGCTTGCCTTCTGATATGGAAAATAAATCTATATTATTAATAGCATCTTTGGCATTTCCAATTTTACCATTTTTAACAATAGCTACCTTTAAAGTTTTCGAAGTATCAAAACTAAAATAAATCTTTTTAATGTTTAACTTTTCTGCAATTTCTGTATCCAGCAAAGTAGAAAAACTACCTAGGAAGAAGTGTGTAAAAAATCCTGCTTTTTCTACAGAGTGTAAATAAGATGGAATCTGATCCACAAAGGACTGAAATCTCGGTTCAAAAGATTTAAAATCCTCATCTTGCCGGCTTATACCAACTTCTTTACCTGCTTCCTCTATCAATAACTGTATTAACTCAAAGTCTTGTGGCCTTACTTTACCCATGACTCTTTTTAAGCCTTTTGCAAGCTCTTTATTATTATCAATAATATTCCTTTCAAGACCAAAATTATAATGGTTTCGTTTACCCGGTGCACCAACATGAAATAATTGTATTTGAATATCCCCATTACCATATGGAGGAAGTGGCACTTCACCAGAAACACTAATTGTTGCACTAAGCATTCCACTCATTGCTCTTATTTCAGGTTCACCTCCCCAAGTATTAAGTTTTCTCATGTTTTCTAAGTAATCTTTGAAACTTAGTCCACTTTCACCTTCAACAAAATTTCTAAACTCGCTTTCATGAGAACTTATATGATCAACTACTCGATTGCGAAACACATTTCTTACTAAGTTTGCAAATGTATCATCATAATTGGCAGTACTTAAATTCCTTACCAAATTCCTAATACGATCTAAATTTTGAATTACAGCTCCTTCATTTCCAAATAGTACTTCATACCTTTGTCGAAATAAAGCATCGTCGTTTCTGACAGGTATTAAGTAAGCCATAGTAACAGACCAAAACAAGCAACTACCGTCTCCTGGAACATCGATTCTCTTAATCCAACTTCCACTTTCGGAATCAACATCAGATCTCCGATAACGCTTAAGTTGAGAAAATTCTCTAGCTTGCTCTATATACTGTATTTCATCCGATAATTCAGTAATCTTTGAATCAACACCTTCTTTTTTAAGATGATTTGTTGGATATTGTGTCTTTAACATAACCCCCCCTTTATTACATTATACCAAACCCACTATTTATTATCAGAGATATCAACAATATAAGCTGCTTTTACCTGCATACTAACTTGGATATATAATATTTGTATTATAACCTTAATTACTCAACCCTAATTGCTCACATGCTTTGCTTAATTTAACCTCAGTCAAGCTAGTAAACCCTTCAGCTGTAGACTTACCGTATGATAAAAATTTATTTAATGAATCAATATCTCTTTGCTCTAACACAGATCGTATATACTCCGCTTGCCTAGAATCCATAAATTCTTTAATTTGATCAGAATTAGCCTTATCTAATATTGCCCATACCGGTTCCATGTAATTTTGATTTACCCAAGGTACTAATAAACTTGTAACAAGAAAGCAAGATCTATTACAAACTTCTTCCTTCAGCACATAAGTACGATGGCTATCAAATCCCTCCTTTCTCCACATATGCATGAAAAGCTTTGCACCTTCACCAGCATAATATGAGCTGTTTTCTGTTTTTATATAGTGTAGCCAGACAAGATATTTATCTTCTGAAACATTACTTGGTTTCAAATAGTCAAACAATGCTTGAAATTGATCAAAGCGAAGTGCACCCTGTAGCGTGTTTAGACTACCATAATAACCATTTTCAGCTAAGTCTCTTTTTAGAAGTTCTGGATATTTATCAGGACTTATTTGACTAAAATAAAACTCGAATATTTCAGGATAACTATTACAACGGTTCCCTGCTACATATACTGCTGTCTTCATCAAGATTTCATCCTTTTTCTGTTCGCTCATCTCACTTTCAGGTAATGATTTTATTTTATTCCAGAAGAATTCCACTGCCTGCTCTTGCTTAAGACTCACAGCACATTTAAGCCCGTACTCATATGGATGACAGCCATCTAAATTTAGTTTAGAGATGTAACCACTAACAAAATGTGACCAAAAAACTATTAAAAGGTTGCCTCCTAGAGTCTTAACTAAGTGACCATACTCCAACAGACTGCTCTTACCTTGAGCTGATAGTTTATTTTTTCTCTCTTCAAATAGAGCAATAATATCTTCTTCCAGGCAATAACGACAGGCAATCTCATATCTTTTATCAGTACTAAAAGGATTATTTGAATTTTGCACAATCAATTTTTTACCTACTATTTGCCTATCAAGCTTAACTCCGTGTAAATTGTCTACTTTTTTCCAACAATCCTCACTAGACAATACCTGTGCAAGAAAATTACGTCCTTTTTTGCCACTTTTTTGGTGCAGACGCCAATTCGCATAGCACCAACGTTCAATTTGAAAAAGCTTAGATGCTCTATAAGGATCATCCTCTTTAATAGACGAGAATAAAACTTTTGGAATATCTGAACGCAGCATGATCACCTCTCTATGAATGGAAAAAAATGGAAACTGTTACGTTTAACATACACTACAGTAACTTGATACCATTTCTAGTAAGATATCCCGTTTCTAAGTTTTGTCAATCATCAACTTGAAAAATTTTTTAGACTTGAATAACTCTCAACAAAAGCCTCTTAATATGAGAGATACATGACGTTTTGTTTATTTTAAATTCTGTTTTTATAAGTTTATCTTAATACTTATTGTTGAATGAATTAATATTAATTTAATATTATATATCGCTAATAAATTAAGTAATATAACCATTTCCAATGGTCAAAACCAAGAGACGTGAGAAGTATTTTTCTTGGGATGGGATGGTCTACCACGCAACCTATGCGAACTTTCCTTTATAGTAATTTTAATACAACACGAAACTAGCTATTTTAGACTACTTTCACCAAATTTATATACGAACTAATTTGCTCAAGTTTATGGAAATAATTTAAATCTTCTATTTTTATAACCTTATTTTTACGCAACGTGTTCTCACAAATATATGACCTTTTTTGCAATTTCAGAAGAGTCAATAATTCAATTCCTTATAACACTAATTAGTATGGTCTTTTCATTAAATTTATCCTCTCAAAAAGACTGTGCTTTATTCACCTGCTTTAATGGTATTATAATATTTTACACCTAAACCTACTCTATAAAAATTCACAATACGAATTAGTAAATAGATTATATTCAAATTGATTGTATTTATGATATATAGCGCATACAATATATTACTTGTTTATTTTAGTAGGGGGTATAGGTATGTTTAGTTTAAAGCAGGTAGTACAATATAATTTATTTGGTAGTAACGACCTTGAAGGCAATTCATCTTGTGAATTTGAAGATTTTCCTGAAGAGGTATTTGAGATTAGCAATGAAGAAAATCAAGCAATAGATAGTTTGAAAAGTAAAATAGAAAATCTACAACAAGAAAATTTTGATCTTAAAAAAAATGTAGAGTTACAAAAACACTATAAGAAAAGAGTAGAAGAGTATTACGAAGAAGTAAGTGAACTTACCAGAGAAATGCAAACCCTAGAAGGGAAAATTAAAAGGCTTGAAGTTGAATTACAAAGAAGGACGAGAAATTTAACTGAAAATGATCAAGACATCGAACAGCTAAAACAGAAAGTAGAAATATTATTATTAGAAACTCAGAACAAAAGTGATATAATTAAGAACTTAAATAATCAATTAAAAGAGGCAAAGAATGAAATTCAGTTAACAGACAAAATAAATGAAGAATTACAGCAAAAACTGGTTTTGACTGAAGATGAGTTAAATAGAGTAAGAAAAGAAAGTACAGTGCTGATAAACAGTATAGAGGATTTGAAAGGTGATTATGAAAATCAGATATTAGAAAAAGAGAAGGAGCTTAATGATGTAAGAGATCAATTTTGTATTTATTTATCAGAGTATAAAGAACTATTTGCAGAATTCAATAGACTGCAGAAGGAAAACGAAAGTTTAAAACAGAAAAATTTCTATATTAGTAATGAAGTGTCTCTTGCAGATGAAATAAACAAAGAAAACGTAAGAGAAGAAATAGCAAAGCTTCAGTTTGTACCTGAAGTGAAAATTAAACATATTATTGATAATAATGACCAAGAATCAACCTTACCAGATAGAGAAGCAGAAAATTATCGAACAAGTGAAGATGAAAACCTTGAAAATACTGATTTCGAGATTGGAGTATGGAATGAAGCTGACGATGAAAGTAGCGATGACCAGAAATCAACCTGGCTATATGGAAAAACAGAAAATTGCCGAACAAGTGAAGATGAAAACCTTGAAAATAATGATTTCCCAATTGAAGTATGGAACGAAACGGATAGTGAAAGTGACGATGACAACAATGTTAGCCCTTGCCCTGATTATGATGAAAGTTTTGGTAGGCGTTACAGTCAACTATTCTATGATGAAGCCATAATTCATAAAGAAAAAGATACTTTTGTTTTAATTCGTCAAAAAGATTCTTTTTCTTTAGCGAAAGTAAAACCGAATACAAGAGAAGAAGAAAAGTATGAAAGTATTTGGCAAAAAATAAATAAGATCCATGATTATCTGGACATTTTAGGTTACTCTGGTAGCGAAGAAGATTATGAGGAGTGCGAAAAAGAACTTGATAAAGTTATAAACGAAGCACTGAAACAAGGAATAATGTTCACTTTTCCATATAAATCTGATATGTCCTTGATAGATCGTATAGCTGACACATTCCCAAAGCTATATTTATCTGCTGACACTACTCGAATTTATGAGTTTTTACACAAGAAAAAAATATTTCAGATAATATCAGAAGGTGCATCTTTAAACAGATTTAGCGATGAAGAGCATGGAGATGTAGTAAACGTAATTTGTTCAGATAAAGATACCTTAGGTCAGCGAAAAGCAAACCTTTCAAAGCTGAAGGAGTTAGCACTTGAAAGTATTATAAGTAAAAGTGAGCAAATTGATAAACATGACTTTGAACTAGAAATAGATAATGGATATTTTTGTATAGATTACCCACAAAATAGTACTATTGAAGTTGCAAAGATATTCAATAATCAAAAAGCTAAAGATTTAAATCTAAATATTGGTATAGTTCAAGTTGGAAAAAGTATAATTAGAGTTGAAAACATAGAAGGAAGGAGAAATTATACAGACATCTCAGGAGATATCATTGAAATGTCTTTTACCACTGAAGTAGGAGAGATCAGTATTCATCTATGTCCTAATGAGAAAGATAGTAATAAAATAGAGGTGAGGCTTGTCGATGAAGTAAGATTTAACAAATTAGAGAATAAATCAAGTTTAGGGCTAAATTGTCTATTAGGGGGGAAAAGTGTTTTAACAGCTATAGAATATGGGTATTTTAAAAGAAATAGCAGCGTATTTGAAGAGTTAGATAAGGCTATTAAACAGTCAGATTATACAATAGAAAATCCATCTAGCTTTCTAGAGGGGGTTAATAAAAATCAACTACTCAAAGTAAATGCAAGGGGATATGGTCCAGGATTATGATAATACAAATTATCTGCATTATACTAAAATGTAAAAACAAGAGGAGCGAAGATGCTTTTTAATTTAGAGCCAGGCAGTGTTGGTTATAGTGATAAACATAGGATTGGAACTATCAAAATAAATGATAAAGAAAGAAGGAACTATAGCCCTTCTCATAATAGTCCAAAAAGAGTAAGATATGGATTGATAGTAGTGAAGGTAAGGATGCCAGTAGCATATAGTTATGACTTAAGGAAAAGGGTAATGGAAACGTTGGAGGTGGTGTAACAAGCTTTTTTGCCTACCATTTGTCTATTAAGCTCGGGAGTGTTAAATAAACTGTGTCAAACCGAGAAGTAAAGTAATAAATTGATAAAAAAATGGAGGTTTGACAATGAGTCAAGCAAACACAACTACCGGTTTGGTAGACTATAAAGAATTAGAAACAAATATCTTATCATCTATACGAGAAGGAAGACCATTGACAGGAAGAGATGGAGCATTAACACCATTTATAAAAAAACTGCTAGAGGGAAGGCGAGATAGAAAACCATTTGTCGGCTGAAAGCGAAGAAAACAACCGAAGAAATTCAAAGACTTTACGGACAAGTATTTGAACTATTGACACCAAGAGATAGAGAAGGAAGTTTCGAGCTACAAGTAGTCAGAAAAAGGCAAACAACCGAACTTGAAGCAAAGGTTTTAAGTACATATGCCAGTGGCATGGGATATAGCATCGCATGTAGAAGAAATATAAAATATCTGCAGAAGAGATATCAAGTATTACTGACAAATTGTTACCGGTAATCAACGAATGGCGCAGTCGTCCGCTGCAATCTGTATATCCAATAGTGTTCATGGTTTTTTAAGGTCAAGGAGGACGGGTATTGTGTAAGCAAATGTATGTATAACATATTAGGCTCTGTGAACAAAATTTTAGACCAGCCATATAAGTGCTCCAACAAAATTTAAAAATCCCATAAATACTACAGCAGTCTTGTCAAAGCGAGAGAAGATGCGCCTAAAATGCTTTATTTTACCAAAGAAACACTCAATCAGATGGCGCTCTTTATAAACATGTTTGTCATACTCTCTCTGCATTTTTCGGTTTCGTTTTGGTGGAATCACAACTTTGCAACCTTTACTTTTAAGATTGGTAATAAAAGTATTACTGTCATAGCCTTTATCTGCCACTATAGTCGAGTTTGAGATATTTTCTGTTAAAGCTTCAGCTTGTGTAATGTCGTTTCTTTGTCCAGGAGTAAGCATAAATTTCAAAGGATTTCCCAGCGCATCGACAAGTGCATGAATTTTTGTAGAAAAGCCACCTCTACTGCGTCCTAAAGCCTCTTGACCTCCGGAGTTTTTCTTATATCCAGCCGAACAAGCGTGAGCACGAATAATCGTTCCATCTATCATGTGCACTTCTAAATCTGGATCTTGTGTATATTTGTACAGCCTTTCCCAAATTCCCTTTTCACACCACTTTTTAAACCTTCTATGTATGCTCCTGTAATTGCCGTAAATCTCTGCCAAAAGTCTCCACTGACAACCACTGCGCACTATGTACCAAACTGCTTCCATAAATATTCTCAACCTTTTTTCATTTTTGCTGTGTATCCCTTTGATTCCTTTTAAGAATTCAAAAATTTGTTTCCATTTTGTTTCTTGTATGTAATATACCATTGGTAGTTTCTCTGTTATTCACGGTCTCTTTTTCCTCTTCTCTCCTACTTCTTCTCTACTTTTTTCTCACAGAAAAATTTTGTTCACAGAACCTAGTAAAGGATTAGGTGCTCCAATGGGCGCAATATTGCTTGGAAGTGAAGAGTTTATTGAAAAAGCTTGGTACTATAAGTTTCAAATTGGCGGAGGTATGCACCAAGCTGGCATTATTTCAGCTGCATGTTTATATGCTCTACGTAATAATGTAAATTCTTTAGAAGAAGATCATAAAAAAATGCAGCACCTTATAGAAGGCCTAGACTCCATAGATCAAGTTATAATTGATATTGACCTATACAAAACTAATATAGCGTATTTCTCATTACGTAATAATTGTATATCTACTCAAGAATTAATAAACGTACTAATGACAAATTATGGAATTAGAATGGCTAACATCAAAGGTAAAATCAGAGCTATAACACATAGAGATATAAGCTATGAAGATATTAATACTACTGTATCTGCTATAAGAAAGATACTAAGTAATTTTCTGCACTAATTGTTTGCAAACTTCTTGTCAAACAATATTATACCAATATAGTATTATGCTAGCATCTGCATAGAGCTATTTGGGAATAGGTGTGAACTTTGTCTTCTTTCAATATTTACTATTCTTCTGTGGATATATGCTGCTTTATTTATCAAGACAAAGTATACCAATTGCTCTACCACTGTTAATAGATACTGACCATGTAAAATTAAGCTATTTTTTTGCCTGCTTTTCTTTTTTTTATGGAGTATCAAAATTTGTTAATGGAATAATCATGGACTCCAAAAATAATCCATTATTTATGTTTGGGCTATGCAATATTGCAACTGGATTATTAACCATTGGTATAACTTTATCATATAATAATCTAACTTTATTACTGTTAACATTAATATTATTAGCTTGGACACAAGGGTTAGGTTGGCCAGCTATTACCAAGTTTATGGTTACAAACTCTAGCATCTCTTCAATTGCATCATCATGGGGAGTTATGAGCGCATCTCAGCAACTTGGTTCTTGTATTACTTTAATTGTATTACCAAGTATAATTAAAATATATGATGCAAAAAGTGCATTTTTGTACTCTGGTCTCTTATGCTTACTTTTTGGAATTTATATAATATTAAAAGCATATTACAAAGAAAGTGCCAACTTTACTACCTATTATAAGGTGCAGAAATCTCAAATAGGTATCAAGGTAACAAGTTCCATATGGTTTCTATGTTGTGCTACTTTTTGTGCTTATATTATAAAAATGGGAATCTTCTTTTGGTTTCCTATAATTTTAAAGAATAAATTACAAATTTCTCTTGTACAATCCTCACTAATAACAGGCGTATATGATTTAGGTGGAATCCTTGGAACTTTAATAACAGGAAGAATTAGTGATATGTACTTCTTTCAAAATAGAAGCTTGCTGGCATCACTTTATATGTTGGGTATAGCACTCACTTTTATTGCAATGAACTTTGGTCAAAACATAATTCTTATGAACCTTGGTGCAATCTTATCAGGATTCTTTATATTTGGAGTGCAAGTACTGACAGGTGTTATAGCTGTAGAAATTGCTCCACAAAATAATGTATGTGCAATTGTAAGCTTAACAGGATTATTTGGGTATATTGCAAGTTCAATATTTTCATGCGTGCTCTTAGGAGTACTTGTTAAGCACTGTGGTAACAGTATTATGTTTTCATTTTTTTCCATTTGCTCTGTTGTTGCACTCGTTTGCTTTTCCATACTATCAAGCAAAGATCTAAAAAAACTAAGTAAAGCGGTGTAAAAAAAAATTTCTCAACAGTTAAACTTTGTAGATAGATTTTTTACCCAAGGAATAAACATGGTAACCATATCTTAGTAATAGCTCGCTATCTAATAAATTACGGAAATCAAAAACATTAGGTGCAGCCATAATACTCTTTAAACTTGCAAAATCTTGATTTTTAAATTCTTTCCACTCCGTTAACAATAACAAGGCTTCCGCGTCCCTTGCAGCCCCTATAGCATTGTCCGCGTATTCTATATCCTTTAGAACTTGCCTAGCATTATCCATCCCCATTGGGTCATATGCAGTAATTTTAGCCTTGTTATTCACTAACAATTGTGCAATATCTATAGCTGGGCTATTTCTTACATCATCAGTACCAGACTTAAAAGTTAGCCCCCATATTGCTATTTTTTATTTTGGACTCCATTTAATACATATTCTACCTTTTTAGCAATGTTTGTTATATGATTATAGTTAGATTCTTTAACTGAATTTAAAATTTGTAGCTTAACATTGTGGTCTTCAGCAAGCCTTATTAAAGCTGACAAATCTTTAGGAAAACATGATCCTCCAAATCCTGGACCAGCTTTGAGAAATTCCTTACCTATTCTATGGTCCATTCCCATACTGTTAGCTAAAAGGTCAATGTCTGCTCCTAATAGCTCACATAAACCTGCCATCTCATTGATAAAAGCAACCTTTGTTGCTAGAAAGGCATTAGAAGCATATTTAATCATTTCAGCAGTAACTGTATCAGTGACTATTAACGGAATATTCTTATCTATAAATGATCTATATATAACTTCTAGTTTTGCCCTAGCTAGCTTAGTTTTTACTCCTATTATTATCCTATCTGGGTATAAAAAATCTGATACTGCAGAGCCTTGCTTGAGAAACTCTGGATTAACTCCTAAATCAAAGTTATAGCCCTTATTAGATAAATAATTATGTATATTTTCTGCAGTACCAGGAGGAACAGTTGACTTTATCACTATTAAGCAATCTTGATTAACTCTCTCAGAAACTTCACTTACTGCATTATATACATTCTTTAAATTTGCATTTCCTAGGGAGTCTGATGGAGTATCTACAGTTACAAATACTACTTCTGTATTGGGATTTATTTGAGAATACGAATCAAAAAATCTTATCCTTTGTGACTTTATATTATTCTCTAAATAATCTGCTAATCCAGGTTCATATAAGGGAATTTTCCCTGATTTCAAAAGTTCAATCTTCTCAGTATTTATGTCAATGCAATCAACTTTATGGCCCTGCTCCGATAACATTGTACCAGATACTAAGCCTACATACCCTACTCCTATAATAGTTATGTGCATTTTATTATCACCTTAAAAATATAGCTTAGCATCTAAAATAAATACCATTAACAATTATAAACTTTTGTTGTTACATTATTTTTCTTAATTGCCTTACCTTCCGAATAAGCTATAAATAAGGTTGATGGTATTAATATCAAAGTACCATATAAAGCACTTTTATCAGGTAATTCATTAAATATAACGTATGCTACTATTGCAGAAATTATTAGCTCTATGTATCTATAAGGTGCAAGTGCAGTAGCATCAGTAAGAGCAAAAGCTTTTAACATGAAGAACAGAATTAGGTTTGAACTTATTCCTAAAATCAGCAGTAATACTAACTCCAACAAGGAAGGCATATGCCAATAAAATAACAAAGATGGAGTGGAAAAAATTGTTGTTGTTAGAGCTGAGTAAAATAATATACTTATTATTGTCTCCTTCATTACAAGCTTCTTATTAAGTACATCTAGTATAGCGAAGATTAATGCGGATACAATAAAAATAAGAATTTTAGGATTAAAATCCTCACTATAAGCTTTAGTAGTAATAGCAATACCAATAAAACCAATGACAGCTACTACCCATCTTTGCCAAATTATATTTTCTTCCAGAAAAGGAATTGCAAGAAGCATAACAAATAATGGTATTGAGAAACCTATAATTGTTGCAGTTACTATTGGGCAAATAGTCAACCCATAGGTCCATAAGGTCATTCCACAAAACAACAATGCACCTCTAGTTATTTGAATAGATATTCGACTTGTTTTACAAACTCCTATTCCATAGTAAAACATAAAAGGTACAAGGGTAATAGTGGTAAACAGAAAGCGGAAAAAAATTATTTCAAAACTCTGAAGATGTAAACTTAGATATTTTGATATAGTATCATTAGCTGCACTACTAAGTAAGCTAAGTATAAACCAGATAACCCCAAACAAATAAGCTCTTAGTCTGTGATCCATAAAACTCCAAATTTAATATTTTATGAGATAACTTTACTGTACAAAAGATCAATAATAGAAAAGGTTTCTTCTATCTACTGTTTAACCATATTCATAAATATTTAGTAGAAATAATTTGAGAAGTGTTATATAAAATGCAGCTTTATTGCATAATTTTAATAAACAGAAATGCTAACTGATTTTTTTGTAATATATGATAATACTTGCGAATACTATCACATTATCAGGAAAAGTAATCGGGAGTACTGACGGCTGTGGCGATTTTACCAACTAGCTCCTCTGCTAGCATTAGCAATATGTGTTTTCAGCATCAATTTTAAAAGCATTAAATTTGAAGTTTATCAAACAACACGAATTAGCAGCAAAACTTTATGAAAATGCTTCAGTTGAGTTAGCTAAACAAGGATTTAGAATGGTTAATATATTGACTATTTTTACTTGTATCTTAAACACAATTCAATTTTCACACTCATCGGCAGTTAGGCCACTTGCTCGCAAAATAACATCAGTAGAAACACCCGCCTTCACTAGATTTTTCGCAACCTTGATCTTTTCTGTTTTTTTAACTTTCTCTTTGCTATTCTTCATATCCCTAGATAAAAATTTCTTCACTAATTCTTGCTCTTCAGTTTTTCTTAGTAAATTAAGTAGTTCACTATCTTCATTTGTTTTAGGCAGCAGAACTTTAATATTCACTGATAATCCTTCTGCTATTTGATATAATTTATCAAATGATATGGCAGTGTATCCTTTTTCATACTCGTGTATTTCCTTGAGTGTTACACCAACTTTATCCGCCAAATCTTTTTGAGTGTATCTCCTTATCAATCTCCATTCTCTTATTCTTTGTCCTATTCTGTAGTATATAGAATCAGTGCAGACTTCTTTCTCTGTATTATCATACTCGTAAATAGATAAGCCGGTTGCTTGGGAAATTATGTCAACTGAAACCCCTTCTTTCACTAGATTTTTTGCTATTTCCAACCTTGTCTCTTCTTGATTGATTTTTTCGCTGATATGAACAAACCTGATTAATGAAGGTACTATTTTACCTAACTTTTGATTCTCATATATTTTTGTTAGATAGAGTATTTCTTCGTCTTCATCTTCATACTCTCTTACTGTTATTGGTTTAGGTAATAGATCTACAACATTAACTGACAGTACTCTTGCTATTACATATAGTACTTCAATTGGAATAGAACTATACCCATTTTCATAGCTGTTCACTTCTTGGCATGTTAAACCTATTTGACCTGCTAATCCTATTTGAGTATGACCTCGCATTAACCTACAATCTTCTATTTTTTGCCCTATTCCATAGCTAACATTGCTTGCAGAAACAAACACATATACCTCCATTTAAGAAAAAAACTCTATTACTATAATTTTTCCACGAGCTACCCATCTAAAACCATATCAATGGATAAACCTACTGCTTGCAAAATAATATCAACAGAAATTCCCCCTTTTACTAGATCCTTTGCAACTTTAATCCTTTCTATCTCTCTCACTTTCTCCTCACAAATACGTATCCCTTCAAACAAAGATTTTATTAGTGCATGACGTAGTTCTTGGCTCTCAATTTCTTTGTATTCTTTAATCAAATTCGGTAGCTCATTTTCCACTTTACTACCTTCATCTTCCTCTGTTAGTAGATCTGTAATACTAATCGATAATGTTTCTGCTATCTCATATAATTTTCCCAGTGGAGTAGCTACGCGTCCTTGTTCATAGTTGCTTATTTCGTCACGTGTTGTACTCATTTTCTCCGCTAAATCCTTTTGAGTATACTCTCTCACTAGTCTCCATTCCTTTATCTTTTTGCCTATTTGGTAGTAGATAGAACCAACTTTTTCTTCAACACATTCATCAGCAGACAGACCAATTGTTTTTGCAACAATATCAACAGAAACTCCTGCTTTAACCAGACTCTTTGCAATTTTTATTTTTTCCGATTTTCTACTACTTTTCTCACTAACTTGGACAAATTTGGTTAGCAAACAAAACATCTTACGTAACTCCTGATCGTTAATCTTTTTATATTCTCTTACTAGATTTAATATTTCTTCTTCATCTTCAAGACAGCTTTTTGATACAGGAATAAGATCCGTAATACTGATTGATAGTGCCTCAGTTATAGCATACAACCTTTCAATTGGAACTCTACGATTCCCTTTCTCATATTGCAATATCACCCAGTATTTTACACCAATTTTCTCTGCTAAATCTTTCTGAGTGTACCCTCGCTCTAACCTCCAGCTTTTTAATTTTTCTCCCACTTTATAATCTAGACTTTTTTCCACAAAAAGAACCTTGCATATAATATTTTCTATTATAGCTCAAAGGCTCCAGATATAATAGCCAGACTCTGGAACCTTTAAATTAAAGTGCCCTACAAGTTTCTTTACTATTTTCACGTACTTTGTCTGCCCATGAAAACAATTTTTCACTTACTTCCTTCTGCTTTTCACTCCATATGCCACATCTAGTGAAACTACCTCTTTCTACCGCTTCTTTAAGTTTCACTCCTCCAAAGAGACAGTTTTTTCCTATTTCTTCGCCTCTTTTTTGTAACTCAGCCCACATTTCCTTATTTTCTACTCTCACTTGCACCTGATCTGCCTCTTGGTACAATATAATATTTAGCTTACCAATGCTTGTAGGAAATTCTAACATGATAGAGCTGCCATCTGAAATATCGGTATAGTTTCTTATACCTCCCTTCTCACTTTTAACTTCAACTGCATCATTACCAATTTTTAAGATATTACTTCCTAACTTTCTGTTTGCTTCCAGTATTTTGGCTACCTCTACCTTACTATTCCCAGAAAATTCTATATACGATGTTGTATTATCTATCTCAACATCTATTAATTCTCCTTCTTGCACAGCATTTTCGCCAGCTTCCTCTAGTTCTTCTAGTCTCTCATCTATCTGTGGCTGAACTTCTGGCTGTAGCTCATTATAGATTTCACCTATTAGTTTATTCTGCAATAAAGTATCATGAAAATCTGCACCACTTAGCATTAATTTACGCATTATCTTTTTTCGATCAGTCTTATCAAATTTATGAAAATGTGTACCCAATACTACATACTCTGCAATGCTCCATTCCCCATCGTTATATGCATTTATTCTTGCTCCAGAGGCTAGTACTTGGTCTATAGTTTTGTGCAATTCATTTACGTTTTTTGCCTCTACCACTTCACTTTTAAACCAGCTCAACTTTTCGCTTTCGCTTATACTTGGCTTTATTTTTTGCAAAGCTGAAGCAAATGGATTTTTATCTTCTTGATCACTTACAGGTTTTGTGCCATATATATAATCAAGTCCTTTTCCATAGTTGATTTTGTTTTCGCGAACGTTTCTGCTAGGGAAAGGCATTGTATCTTCCAGTTTTATCTCCTTCTGGCTATTAATTTTACTCACAAATTTAGACTGCTCTATATCAACGCTTTCAAGAGCACCAAATATTTTCTTGTGATTAACATTAGTCTTTTTATTCTGATCTTTACTAGTCATATAAACCTCATATTAAAAATACTTTTTAAGTGTACAATAAACTTTGTTATTATACATTATATTACTCATTATAAATTAATATGAGTAGATTTGCAAATACTTTCTGCTATAACAATCCGTTTTCTCTAAAGCTAAAATAGCCACCACTTGTGATGATAATGTGATCAAATAACCTAACGCTTACAGTACTACATGCTGCTGCTAAGCTCTTCGTTACTTCTTGATCTTCTTCTGATGGTTCTAAGCGTCCCCCAGGATGGTTGTGTGACATTATTACTAATGTTGCATTCTTTATTAATGCTTTTCTTATAATTTCCTTTATGTATACTGGTGCTTTTTCCATTTCACCAATATAGGATTCTTCTCCAATTAGTTGACGCCTTTTATTCAAGTACAGTATTTTTACACATTCCCTCTCTGCATGACCTATACTTACGTTTAAGTACTCTACTAGCCCTTGTAAGTCCATTATTGGCTCACTCTTAAGCTTTTCTTTCAGTACCCTTTCTAGTGTTTCCTTAACACACATAATCATTGCTACTGCAGAATCAGTTACTCCTTCTATAACTTTCAGGTCATCCATTTCTCGGCCTAAAATCCTTCCTACTCCCGTATAAGTGTTCACCAGATTTTTAGCAATTTCTTGAGCTTGTGGTCTTTCATGTACTGCACTTAAAAACGT
Organism: Sphaerophoria rueppellii; assembly: GCA_920937365.1. Classification (NCBI taxonomy): domain Eukaryota; kingdom Metazoa; phylum Arthropoda; class Insecta; order Diptera; family Syrphidae; genus Sphaerophoria; species Sphaerophoria rueppellii. The sequence continues at coordinate 1,374,520 of CAKKXW010000008.1, read as the reverse complement.
TTCCATTATTTCACGATCAAGTAGTGCTTTGCCTTTGCTTTCTAATATTCTGAATTCGATTTCTTCTTTACTTTTATTCATATAATTTACCCTTCACTAACAACAAACTTTTTTTAAATATTTACTGCTGTTTTTTTATCAGCATTGGCATAGAGCCATAGCTTTCGAGTGAAGTCAAATCAATTTTTCAATCTTTTTTACTTATTTTTTCATTAAGAAGTAAAAATATTAATATATAATGATTTTTTATTTTAAATTTGTTGAATTTCGTTCAAAGAGATGCCTACCGCTTGCAAAATAATATCAACAGAAATTCCTTCTTTTACTAAATCTTTTGCAATTTTGATTCTTTCTTCTTCTCTAATTTTCTCCTCACAAATTTGTATGCTTTCAAACAGAGATTTTATTAGCGCATAGCGTAATTCTTGACTCTCAATTTTTTTGTATTCTTTTATTAAATCAGGTAGCTCACTTTCTACTATCTCATCTTCCTCTATGAGCAGATCTGTAATGCTAATTGATAATGTTTCTGCTATTGCATATAATTTTTCCAGTGGAATGGCCACACGTCCTTGCTCATAGTTGCTTATTTCATCACGTGTTGTATCCATTTTCTCAGCCAAATCCTTTTGAGTATACTCCCGTACTGCCCTCCACTCCTTTATCTTTTTTCCTATTTGGTAGTAGATAGAACCCGTTTTTTCTTCAACACATTCATCAGCAGACAGACCAATTGTTTTTGAAACAGTATCAACAGAAACTCCTGCTTTAATAAGACCTTTTGCAATTTTTATTCTCTCCGTTTTTTTACTATTTTTCTCACTAACTTGAACAAATTTGGTTAGTAAACAAAACATTCTACGTAATTCCTGATCATTAATCTTTTTATATTCTCTTACTAGATTTAGTATTTCTTCTCCCTCATCTTCAAGACAGATTTTTTCATTTGATACAGGAATTAGGTCTACAATACCAATCGACAATATCTCTGCTATAGCATACAACTTTTCAATCGAAATTTTACGTGTTCCTTTTTCATATTGTAGTACTACTTGATACGTTACACTGACTTTCTTCGCTAAATCTTTTTGAGTATATCCTCGCTTTAACCTCCAGTTCCTTACTTTTTGTGCTATCTGATACCTTATTGAGATGTTTGCCATAAATATTATACATGTTAATACTACCAAACAAAGATATACAAAAACTTCTATGTTTGCATTTTAGTTGAATATTTCTTCAGAATTGTGTATAATTATTAATGCTTTTTAGGTACTCTTGCTATGGCTCTCTCGAAGTTTCTGGATCCCAAGAATGATGTCGCATTTCGCCGTATCTTTGGCACTGAAAAGAATAAAGACATCCTCATTCACTTTCTCAATGATATTCTGGGTTTTACTGGCAAAAATGAAATAAAGGATATAGAGTTTTTAAGTACTATTCAAGACCCTGATATTGCCTCTAAAAAGCAAAGCATTGTTGATGTATTATGTAGAGATTCCACGGGGGTGCAATGGATTATTGAAATGCAGGTCGCTAAAACCAAAGGCTTCGAGAAACGTGCCCAATACTATGCTGCTAAAGCCTATTCAAGACAAGCCGATAAAGGTGATCAATACCAGGACCTTAAGGAAATTATCTTTATTGCTATAGCAGATTGTATTTTATTTCCTGATAAGTCTGAGTACAAATCAAAGCATACTATTCGCGATGAAGATACTAATGAACGTGATCTAAAAGATTTTTACTTTATATTTATTGAGTTGCCTAAATTTCCAAAAACAAAAGAAGATCAGCTTTCAAGTATAGTTGAAAAATGGGTCTACTTCTTTAGATATGCAGATGAAACTAGTGAAGAAGAGCTAGAGAGAATAATAGGAAGTGATCTAATAATTAAAAGAGCGTATGAAGAATTAAATAGGTTCAACTGGTCAGAAAAAGAATTTATAGCCTATGAACAAGAGATAAAGCGTATTCGTGATGAACAGGCTGTCCTCGCTCAAAAACTCGATGATGCCACTCAAAAAGGTAGACAAGAAGGTAGACAAGAAGGCATCCAAATCGGCCATGAAAAAGGCAGAAAAGCAGAGAAAATTGAGGTTGCAAAGAATCTACTTAAAGCAGGAGTTTCTATTGACATTATAACTCAAACTACTGGTCTTTCTGTTGATTATATTGAGAAAATTCAAGAAAAGAAGTTTTAGCCATAACGTTTTTTTATTAAACCCTCTATTCTGGTAATTTTAATATTGCAATCCATTCTAATTTCTGTATAATGCCTTTTTTACATGACACTGTTAATACTTAATAGGGGGGATAATGCCAACACAGAAAGAGCTTCGGGCTACGATGTCCAAAAAATTACAGGAAGCTATTAAACATCCAGATCCAGCAGTTGTTGCCGGGAGGAAGTCAGCTATCAAGAGATGGGTGGGAGTCCTTCAAGATAACTTTATGGAGCACATAAAATACTTTAAGGGTGATAAGTTGAAGTTTTTGCACAATGTATTTCAAGATGAAGGTTGCTGGTCAGGTGTAAGGTTGGATAATGCTGCTTTAGGTCAAAGGTTTACTGAAGAAAAAATAGGTGGAATAGATAATCCACTTCGCAAATATGAGATGGCTTGTAGTTACTGTGTAGTGGATAAAATTCATCCTCTCTTTCAAAAAAGATTTGAATCTTATAGGAACAAGTTTCCTCCTGGTGCATTTGATGGTAAAACTGAAACTGAATTTGGCAAATACGTACGAAACTCGTTACTAGATAGCATAAAGAGGAAAGGTCCTGTATTTGATTTATGGATCGATAGAGAATCTGGGGAATTAAAGAAGTATGATGCAGTAGAAGGTTTTGACAGTGCTGTAAAACTTAAGTGGAGTGAAGGGGTAGAGTATTTTTATAATCATTTAAAAGAAGAAGATAAGGAAAAGAAGCTCACAGAAGCTATTCTTGCTCTTTCTCGCGTTCAATCTGTTGAGAAAGACGCCCCTATTTTAGATTTTTGTGTAAATAAGATAGTCGATAAAGATACTCTTTTACAGAAATTATCACAGAAAGATAAAGGAGTATATTCCCTTTTTGCTGAATTAATAGAGTCATGTTTTTTTGATACGGTTCATGATTTGGTACAGTGCTGGTGTTATAAAGAAGTTTCAGCAAGAGGAGACTGTTCGGACAAAATATTCTCACAGCGAGACTATGAGCTTTTTCTTTCCTCTCTTTCAGATGTGATGTTGAAAAATCCTGAATCAAATGTTCAAGCTAGATCTCTTATTATGGAGTTTTGGGAATGTGGTAGCTTGTATCAATACAGAAAAGCTGCTGTTAATACTTCTAATTATACAGTTCCTACAAGTGGTGTATTTGCAGAGTTAATAGTCAATTGGAGACGAGAAGACATTTATAAGACTGATGAAGAAAAAGAAATAGAGAAAAAAGAAATATTAGATATGATGTCATTTGCCAAAGATTGCTTTCCTGAAAAGTTTGAGCTCTTTAAAAAACTAATAATAAGAGACCTTAGATTATGCGGTAGGGAAGGTAAAAGAGTAAATGTAGATTACGGTCTGTTTGCAGAAGAATTATTCTCTGAGTTAGAGAAAACAATTTTACCACCTGGTCCTGTAGGTGATGGTCCTTGCAGTAATTTGCGATCACGATCTAAAGCTCATGGTAGTAAGAAAACAACTTTGCCAGTTGATGATAGTCCGCAGTCTGAGCTTGGAACTCCTAGTGTAAGTGGTGTTTCTTCTTATAAGAAAAAAAGCGTCTTTACGCTTAGTGGTAATAAGTAATCCACTTATGAACTCTTGGTGTTTCTGGTCGTAGTAAATAAGGGGTATTTTGTATGAGTAATGGTGATGGACTTATTAGGAGTTTGGTGGATGGAGATCTTGAAGGATTCAGACAAGGATTTGAATCTTTTTTAGATCAATGTCCATCTTTCTTGTATCATGTAAGTGCAGGTCGTTTCCTTCCTGTATTCTTTTTTAGTATGTTTTCTACTGCACATGATGCTAATATCTTAAATGCAAATGAGAGAGTCTATTTTCGTTTTGATAACCATGGTGTTAATCCACGTAATGGTGAAAATCGAAATACGGCAAACCTAAAAGTTGCTGTTTATCGTGACGGACAGCAAGTTGTCAGATGCTACAGTATTTCTGATCGTCCTAATAGTGATGGGTTGAGGTTCAGTACAAGGGAGAGAAATGCTCTAGTACAAGAGATTAGACGGCAAAATCCAAATTTAAGGGAAGAAGACCTAAATTTTGAGCAATACAAAGTATGCATGCACGGAAAGGGCAAGAGTCAGGGAGAGGCAATTGCAACGGTATTCGAGGTAATTCGTGAAAAAGATCGTCAAGGTAGGGATAAATTTGCCAAATATTCAGCATCTGAAATCAATCTTATTAGACGGCTCTTAGGAGATCACAGACTAACAATTAAGGAAATAGAAGGAAGACAACTCAATCAAAATCAGCGTAGACAACTTGGTAGGTTGGTCAATTTTGCGCAAGTAGCACAGGGTCAACAAGGAATTGATAATTTTATGGAAATGCTAGCGAGTGATAGAAGACAAGATGTAAGAGATAGAATACGCAGAGAAATTTTGCCATACATAACTGACATCTATAATAATTACAGACAAGTACTGGAAAATAATATTGAAAATCGCAATCAAAGATTTGAGGGTCACGGGTTTTTATTAGGTTTCTTAGCAAATTTTAGTCATCGCTACACAATAGGCATCGATCTTGATTTATCTCCTAGAAACACACATGTTGCATTTCTTGTACGTCATCAAGCAGAAAGAGAAAATATTCCTATTGTTATTAATCTTGCTATATTTGACACACCGTCAGATGTTACATTAAACTGTGCCATAGGCTACGCTGGAAGGTTACACACTTCTTCATTTATACCTATCCATACTGAATCAAGAAATACTGTCTGTGTTGGATTAAATTTTAATTTAGATCTAGATCCTTTTAGTGTTGATACAGTAGAACTTCAACAGGATAGATTTCCTTTAGTACAAAGATTATTTGAGTGTTTGGAGAATGAAGGCATTAGAGAAAATGTTAGAGATTTCTTGCTTCACCATCTTCCTGCTGAAATACCAAGAAATGCAGAGAATTATAATAGAATATTTGATTGCATAACTGGCTTTGCTTTTGGAAGTAGTGCTTTTGATAGGCACCCTTTAGAACTAGAAGAGGAAGACGAAGCACCTATAACAAAGTACATATTTAGACATGGTGATGAGGGTTTAAGATGTTTAACTATGGTCTTTCATGCTGAAGGTTCTGATATAGTTATACTTCATATTAGAGCTCACGATGCGCAACAACAAGGAGCCATCAATTTACAGACTCTTAATGTTAATGGAAATGATGTTCATGTGTGGGAAGTTTCATGCACACTTAATAATCAACTTGAACTAGATATTGATCTACCAAATGACCTTGGTTTATATCACGATTACCAAAATAATAATGCAAATAATTTTCTTGCTGGTGATCTTGTACAAGTGCCCAATACTGAAAATGTACATAATACTTTAAATCAAGTTGTGAATGATGGCTGGAAAAATATAGCTCAGCATAGAGGATTATTTCAAGAGATCTCTGGAGCATTGATGCCGCTTGTGGATACAATAAATGTTAATAGTGAGGATAAGTTCCGTTCTATACTACATGGTACATTTTATGCTAGTGATAATCCTTATAAAGTGCTTGCTATGTATAAAGTTGGTCAAACATATAGTTTAAAAAGGGGGCAGGAAGAAGAAGGAGAAAGGGTAATACTCACAAGAATTACAGAACAGAGATTAGATCTTTTATTATTAAGACAACCTAGAGAGAATGACCTAGATACTCACCCAATTGGATATGTGTTAAGACTTGCTAATAATGCAGAAGAAGTAGGACAACAGCAAAATGATGCGAGACAAGAAATCGGAAGACTTAAGAAACAACACAGAGGATTTATACCTATTACTTCTGGAAATGAGGTGGTTTTGTTTCCTATTGTGTTTAATAGAGATGCACGCGAAGCAGGTAATCTTATACTTTTCCCAGAAGGGATAGGAAGAGAAGAGTATGTACACAAGCTTGATCGTCATGTTCGCGGTTCAAGACCAGGAGGATTAGTGGGACCTGAAAGTGTTATTGATGAGAATCCACCAGAAGGTCTATTATCAGATCAGACTCGTGAAAACTTTAGGCGTTTTTACGAAGAAAAAGCACCAGGACAAAATTCGATTTTTTTGCTTGATATAGGCGACAATCTACATGTTCCGTTTAGTTACTTGCAAGGTACTAGAGCACAGGTAATAGAAACATTAAAGTCAAGAATAAGGGGAGGTGGTACTCCTACAGCACAAGGAATATTACAACAAATAAATGCTATCCTTCGTAGAAACAACGCTCGTGAGATAGAAGATGTGCATGATCTACTTGCACTAGACTTTGCAACAGATAATCAAAATTATCGTTATTGGCTACAAACTCATGACATGTTTTTCGCTGCACAACAATATACTTTCTATGATGATCGATCTAATCCAACTAATAATCGTCATGATTTTACAATAACTTCAGTAGGAGTCGATGGAAATCAAAATGATCCAACAGGTAGGGGCTTATTAAGTAGTCACATAGCTAACTTTAAACAAAAAGTAGATTCGGGTGAAAAAGATAGATTAATTGCTATTATTAATGTAGGTAATCGTCATTGGGTTACATTAGTTATTGTACACCAAAATGGAAATTATTATGGGTATTATGCTGATTCACTTGGTCCAGATAGTGGTATTGACAATAATATTCGAGGAGCTTTAAGAGAATGTGATATTAACGATGATAATGTCCATAATGTTTCCGTTCATCAGCAAACAGATGGCCATAATTGTGGCATATGGGTATACGAAAATGCTAGGGATATTAACCAAGCTATTGATCAAGCTTTACAGGGAAATAATAACTTTGGAGAGAAAGGTGAGGGTATTATAGGTTATATACGTGGTCTTCTTAGTGTAGGCATTGGAAATGACACTAGACAATCTCAAAGAAATGAACAATACTTTAAAAATCGGAGAAGAAATATTTCACAATTATTCCAAAATGATCCTCTATCTTCTCCTAGGGGTAGACTGATTCAAGATCATCCAGGAATTCAACATGAAATTGATCCATTACTATTACAATTTTTAGGACTCCAATACCCACAGCGTGGAGGTGGAGGAGCATTACAATTAGGCGGAGAAAGAGTGATATCAATTGATTTTGGTAACCCGCAGTCTGCATTAGATAAAATTGATGGAGTGAGTAGAGTTTATAACCATAGCAATAGTAGAGGTAGTAGGTAGAAGTTAATAGGTGGATGAAGTTTTCTTTACTCTATATTTACGCATTGGTTGTAATCGGTCTTCTAGGTTGTTTCTGCATATTTTATCTTACTATTACCCACAAATATAAATGTTTGTTGCGTAGCTCTTAATGGCATAACTTTTGCTTGAAATAACTGTTTATATGGTGCAATTTACAGCTTTTAGTTGCTAAAATTATAACTCTTAGTTTAATAATTTTAATCCAATAAGCTTTCAGGTTAATAAAATTAAATTATTTGAGTAAATACAATACTATGTTTTTATTTGTGGGTAATAGTAAGATATTTTATGGTGGTGTTTATTAACAATAATATAGAAGACTATTATTAAGACTCTTGTCCGTAAAGCACCTTCATTTGCTCCTCTCATGAGAGTGATATTTCCTTCAAATCAGCTATAGTATTTCCTAAAGTAAATGATAAAGATATAATAAGGTATTTAAGTTATAATGGCATATAGTGTGGATTTAAGGGAAAAGGCAGTATTGATGATAGAAAAAGGGAAGACGAAGATTGAGGTAGCAGAGCTTATGGAGATAGGAATAGCAACTCTGTACCGCTGGTTAAAAAAGAAAGCTGCTGGTGAAAGCCTAAAGCCATCTAAAAACGGCAGCTTTATTCGAAAAATAGACCCAAAAATACTCAAAGAATATGTTACAAAGAATCCAGATCATACTCTGGCAGAGATGAAACGAAATCTTGGATTTGGAATACATTCAATTTGGTATAGACTAAAACAGCTAAGAATTACTTTAAAAAAAAGTCACACTATATCAAGAGCGCAATCAAGAAGATAGACAGCAATTTACCGATAAAATCTCAAAAATAGACCATTCTAGCACCTTATATATAGATGAAGCAGGAGTTGACAATAGATTATACCGAGAGTATGGGCGCGCTCCAAGAGGAAAGAAAATTTATGAAGATATTCCAGGAAGAAAACGAGAGAGAATCAGTATAGTAGCCGGGTGGATTGGAAAGAGATTTATTGCACCAATAACTTTTACTGGAGGGTGTAACAAAGAAGTATTTAATGCATGGTTAGAGCAGATATTACTTCCACAGTTACAACCTGGTACAACCATAGTTATGGATAATGCTACATTTCATAAGACTCCTACAACAAGGTCATTAATAGAATCTTTTGGCTGTCATTTGCTCTATCTTCCAACATATTCACCAGATTTGAATCCCATAGAACACTGTTGGCATAACATCAAAAGCCGTCTCAGACCTCTAATGTATAAATATACAGACTTACAACTTTTGGTTGGTAATGCCATAATGGAACTTTATCATCCATTTTAGAAAATACTATAGTTTTAGATGCTGAGGTTGTGTGCCGTTTAAAATGGCTTCCTTAATTTTGGGTATCAAATAATTTAAACGTAAGACCCATTGTAAAAGATAAGATTTAATTTGAAAGAAAAATTGATGTGGTTAAAACTTGACCTTGCGCAGTATAGGAATATTTTTTATAAAAAGAACAATATCGATTTGAAATGTAAAATTATCATAAATTTTTCTTTTTATTCTCAAATGAATTACTATTAATTCAGTAAACTATATTATTAATATCTCAAGTAAATCAACCATTTTCAGCGCTCAAAACCAAGTGCGGTGAGAACAAGTTTCTTTGGAATCGTATGGTCTACCAAGTGATACGTTCAAATTTTTGTTTATAATAATTTTACTATACGCTAAAATCAGCTATTTTAGCCTACTTTCACCAAATTTATATACGAACTAATTTGCCTGATTTTGTTGCAAAATTTTACATCTTTATTTTCACAATCCTGCTTTTATTTGAGCTGCTCTCACAAATGTATGTACTTTTTTGCGATTTTTAAAAGAGTAAATGATCAAATTTGTTGTAACGCTATAGAATCCAGTATTTTCTGCAAACTATAATATAGTTCAGTTAATATATTAGTAAAGTTGATAATTGTAAAATAATTTGTTATAATTGTTAATTAAATAACATTAGTAGGTAAAAATGATTTTCAGTCAGTATGTTGAAGGCAACAGATTACATTTGTATGATAAAAAAGTAGATATCAATAATTTGATAAGCTATTTGCAAGAGAACAAAAATATTAAAGAACTTTCTCTCAGTTCGTGTAAGATTGGTAACGAAGGAGCAAAAGCTTTAGCTAATGGTAATCTTACAAACCTTACTCAACTTAATTTAAGTTTCAATAATATTGATAAAGAAGGAGCAAAAGCTTTAGCTAATGGTAATCTTACAAACCTTACTCAACTTGATTTAAGTTTCAATAATATTGGTAAAGAAGGAGCAAAAGCTTTAGCTGATAGTAACCTTAAAAACCTTACTCAACTTAATTTAAGTTCCAATAAGATTGGTAACGAAGGAGCAAAAGCTTTAGCTGATGGTAATCTTACAAAGCTTACTCAACTTGATTTAAGTGTCAATATTATTGGTAAAGAAGGAGCAAAAGCTTTAGCTGATAGTAATCTTAAAAACCTTACTCAACTTAATTTAAGTTTCAATAATATTGATAAAGAAGGAGCAGAAGCTTTAGCTAATCTTACAAACCTTACTCAACTTAATTTGGCGGATAATAATATTGGTAACAAAGGAGCAAAAGCTTTAGCTGATGGTAATCTTACAAAGCTTACTCGACTTTATTTAACTAAAAACAATATTGCTAACGAAGGAGCAGAAGCTTTAGCTAATGGTAATCTTACAAAGCTTACTCAACTTGATTTAACTAAAAACAATATTGCTAACGAAGGAGCAGAAGCTTTAGCTAATGGTAATCTTACAAAGCTTACTCAACTTGATTTAAGTTACAATAATATTGGTGCAGAAGGAGTAGAAGCTTTAGCTAATGGTAATCTTACAAAGCTTACTCGACTTTATTTAAATGACAATAATATTGATGCAAAAGGAGCAAAAGCTTTAGCCGAATCTGAGAAATACTGCGAATTCATAGATAAAATTACTCATATAAAAGGTAATAACGAACCTATGGGTTTTTGTAAACGTCTGAAAAAATCATGGTCTCAAGCAAGAGCAAAATCTAAGAGTAATGTTCGCAAGCTAGATGAAAGCACTATAAGAAGTTTTGTTTTTTGATCTTGCACAACACGGTTATACAGGGGGAATAGAGGTTTTGCTGGATGACTATGATAAATATCCTTTTCTAATTAATTCAAGAAATGAGCAAGGACACACACTATCTCATTTCTATAATCACGACCCTGGAATGCAAAGATTTTTCTTTGAACGTGGTATGATACCTAAACAAAGACCTGAACAAAAAAGAGATGACTTGCGCATTGCAACGAGATAGCCAATCTGTCCATGCAAGTCCAGTAGTTAAAAAAACAAACTTTCTTGCTAAAAAACTGGTTGAATCGACGAAAGCAGATGAAGAACAGTTAAAGCAAGCAGCGACTTCTTACGTAGAAAGTATAGAACTACTTAAACAATATCAGAATGATCCAATAAGACTAAATCTTCTTAGTGTAAATGACAAAGAAAAAAGAGAGGTGATGGAGAAAACATTAGGTGATAATCCTGTGCCGAATGATAAAGATTTTATTGGGGATATTATTGATAAAGTTAAGGAAGCACTAAAAAAGAATTATTTAAAAAAGAACTCCCACGATGAATATGACCAAGGATATCCTACACAAGGATTACAATATGATTATACAAAAGATGATGCAAAAATTACTATACCCGAATCTATAGGCCGTTATAAAACTACTCATTGATAATTTCAACATTCCACTGGAAGAGAAAAAAGAGTTGCTAGTTACTCTTATGGAAAAAAAAACAGAACTAGTAAGAGAAAAATTACCTATAATAAAAAAAAGAACTTGGAAATAGCGGAATTTTTGATAAAGAACAATTTGATAAAAGAGAATTACATGAATTGTTAAATGATATAGACGACAATAAAAAAGTAGATGTGTTATTTAAAGAAATCAGTGGTCTAGACATAGAAAAGGTCTGGAGAGAGCAAAAAGAGTTCATTCTTCTAAAACGAATATAATATAGCGTCAACAACATATGTGAAGGTCGCAGTGCCTGCATTCAAGGTACATGGACCCAAATTATTAATAGTATAGACGAAATTAGCTCTGAGATCTTGGAACAATATGATCATTATTTAGAAGAAGAACAAAAGCTAGAAAGCACAAAAAGATGTTATTACAGAAGAGAACATTGAGCCATTTATGGAAGATTTAGCCAACAGATTAATTCAATATGTCAAGGATAACCCAGAGTTGAAAGAGGTTTTGCAAGATCATTATCATACTTTAAACATATAGATGTTGATCATCCTGAGAAAGTTACGTTTGAACAGCAAAAAATTTTAGCAGAGATAAATAAGTACTTTAGCGTAAGTATTAAAAACGTTTATACCTAATTACAATAGAAATATACAAATAGGGATGAATATCGCATCATCATCGATGGACTATTAAAAGTGGCGGTAATGCAAAACTTTGCAATAGCAGTTCAAGAGCAGTCTAATGCAGAAGATAATAGTAATAATTATGCAACTATTAGAGAGAGCAATACAGATGAAGAACCGTTAGTTCCAGAAAGGTTATACTCAGAAACTTCAGTTGTAGCAACAGATCAAACAAATGGTATTCAAAATAATAATCAACAGCCGAGTAATTTAAATAATGATGCTCCACGAAGTAAAGAAAAAAATAAACTGCCTACTGTATGTGCTTTCACATTAGCAATAGCTGGAATTGTTTCAGGAATAGCTATTGCAGTTTACTCAGGAATGTTAGCGGTAGGAATAGCAGTTGGAGTTTTTTGTCTAATTGCTGCTGAAATCATATACTATTGTAATAAGCCTTCAAAGTTACTTGAGAATAGCAATGCTGAAGTTATAGTGAATCAAATAACAGTGGAATGATTATAACTCAAGGTAAGGAGAAATAGCAGGAGGGTTGAGTTTGCTATCTATAAAAGGGAATGTTCAAAAAAGTGTGTCAAGCCGCATTTTTAGTTCAACTCAATTTTCAATCTATCTGGAAAGAAAATATCAAGTTGAGACATAGTTAAAGCCCAATTAGGTAGAGCCATAATCCACTTTTACTCTACCTTTTTTATAGCACAATATACCTGTTTGTACAAGGCATTTGTACTAGTAAATGAACCCTTAGTTTTAGTAAATTTCCTGATTTGTCTATGCAACCCCTCAATTGGATTAGTGGTGTAAATCAGCTTCCTAACTGGCCCAGAATACTTAAAATAACTGGATAAGTTTTCCCAATTGTTCTGCCAGGATTTTATAACTAAAGGATACTTTTCTCCCCATTTTTCTTCCAGCTCAAGAAGATAATTCTCAGCAATTTCTTTACTTGAAGCACGATATATTTTTTTCAGATCATTCATGAAAACTTTCACTCGATACATATTTCAGAGAATTTCTTATCTGATGTACTATACATTTCTGCTTTAGGAAATACGCTATTTATAGCTGTAGGAAAGCTTTTTAACACAAGCTATCAGAATATCATCTACTCCTCTCTCCTTTAGGTCATTTATAGCCCTTCTCATAATAGTCCAAAAAGAGTAAGATATGGATTGATAGTAGTGGAAGGTAAGGATGCCAGTAGCATATAGTTATGACTTAAGAAAAAAGGTAATGGAAGCATTGGATGAAGGAGAGAGTGGAGAAACTGTTATCCTTGATAATGCTACTTTTCATAAGTCTAATAAGATTTGCTAAAGGAGTTGGTACAGAAATTTTATATCTTCCTCCATATTCTCCAGATTTTAACAAAATTGAACATTATTGGTTTGCTATAAAAAACAGAACCAGGAAAAACATTCCTTTATTCAAATCTTTTCGTCATGCTGTCGATTCTTCTTTCTTATGACCTTTTTGGACTATTATGGGAAGGGCTATAAATTTCTGAGAGAAAAAGGTGGAATAACAAAAAGCAGAGAACTGACGTGCTATGGAATAGAGAGGCTAGTGGGAGAAATAGCAGACATGTTGAATGGGAGCTATATGCCGGAGCTAAAAATAATAGAGATAGGAGAAATAAGGAAGAAAGATAAATCACTAATAAAGGAAGAATGTGAAAATTTAGCAAGCAAAATAATGAGCCAAGTAAGTGAAATGATAGATGAGGTGGTGAAAAGGAAGGCTTAAAAAAGGGGTTTAAATTTAAAGAAAAGGTGGGGTGGATTATGTTAAAGCTTGGTAAATTTAATAAGTCAGTAAAAGAATTATTAGAGAACTCATTTAAAAATATTTATGCAAGAGACGAGAATGGAAGAACAGCTCTGCATTATGCGGTAGACGCAAAAACAGTGAAGTTATTAGTCGAAAAAGGAGCGAATGTAAATGCAGCAGATGTAGGAGGTTATACAGCACTACACTTAGCGGTAACGGAGAAACGTCTAGAAACCGTGAGAGAATTGATAAAATCAGGAGGGAATGTAAATGCGGAAGAATATGGAAGTAAATGCACACCTCTACACCTTGCATGTATGATAGGAGAAAAAGAAATAGTGGAGGAGCTAGTGAAAGCTGGAGGAGAAATAGAACAAGAGGATGAATGTGGGATGACAGCAATAGATTATGCAAAAAATAGTAAAGAAGTAACTGAAGTATTGAAGAAAGAAACGGACAGAATTGAAAAGTTATTTGAACAAATAGAACCTTCTATGAGAGGCTGAAAATATGGAAAGAGAAACAGAAAAGAAAGTAATGAATTTAGAGAGAAAACCTTTGGATGAGCTGAGAAAAATATGGAAGAAGGTATTTGTGGAAGAAGCACCTAGATACTCAAAGAAATATCTGATACCAAGATTAGCTTATAGAATGCAGGAAAAAGTATATGGAGAAATGTCAAGAAAAGGATTAAAAAGACTAGAGTATCTGACAGATCGGCTAGAGAAGGGAAAAAGAATAAGTAGCGATAAATTACCAGTAGAAGGGACAGAATTAATACTAGAGAGAGGTGAAGAGACGCATGCGGTAATGGTAACAGATAAGGGTTTAATCTACAGAGAAGAGTTTTATACATCATTGTCAGCAGTAGCTGGAAAAATAATGGGAATGAGTTACAATGGGCCGCTCCTATTTGGTTTGCGTGATCAAAAGGGAAAGGAAAATGTGTAAAGGGATAAGATGTGGAATATATACGAGAAACTCAACCACTATCGGCTGAGAGCCGAAAGGTTGGATATAGCGCTGGAAGCGCGGTGAGAAGCTAAAGCTACTCCAATCTTATACTAGATATAGAATGAGGCTGATGTGCATCTGTATGTTTATTGATGTACTCATTAATGACTTCATCTGTGATATGTCCGCTGGTAGCACTAAAGTATCCTCTTCCCCAAAAACGCTTTCCCCAGTACATTTTATTTCTTACTATTACCCACAAATATAAAGTTCGTGAGCAAGTCGCCATCCTTCTGCTAGATCAAAGAGACGTCTCCATCCTTTCCAAATAGTAATCTTACTATTACCCACAAATATAAATGGACATAAAAATAAAGTATTACAACATTAAAGTTTGCAAACATTGAGGGTAAAAAATGGCAAACAGGAATAATGAATGGGCTGAAAATGAATTTGGAGATGCTGTACTTGGAGATAAAAGGTTAACTGACCGATTAGTAAATATTGCTGATAGTTTTACAAGTTTACCTGAAAGCTCAATCAATCAGGCGTGTGGAAGTTGGTCAGAAGCAAAAGCAGCATATCGTTTTTTTCAAAATGAGAACGTGAAAGAAGGCGATATTCTAGCTTCACACGTTGCTAAAACAGTTGAAAGAACAAAAGCCCATAAAAAAATTTTTGTGATCCAAGATACAAGTTATATTTCATACACAGACCATGAAAAAACAAGTGGATTGGGAGTTATTACAAGAAAACATAGTCAAGGTATTATAATGCATACAGCTCTAGCTGTTAGTATAGAAGGTTTGGTACTAGGGATACTAGATCAAAAAATTTATTCAAGACCTGAAGAATCTGAAAACATAAAAAAAAAGAACAATGACAGTATCCGCATTGAAGATAAAGAGAGTATAAAATGGTTAGAAACTTTAAGCAACACAAACAACATTATTGATTCAACTCAAACTGAGACTATAACTATATGCGATAGAGAAGCAGATATATATGAGTTTTTTGAGCTTGCACATAATCTTAATTCGGCAGTGTTAGTTAGAGCTTCCAAAGATAGGGCAGTAAATAGAAAATCTCGATATCCTGAAAAAGGTGAGCAGAAGTTATGGGAATTTATTAAATCCTCTCATTGTGCAGGTACGGTAAAAGTTGAAGTTCCTGCAAAAGATAATAAGCCAAAAAGAACAGCACATTTGGAAGTTAGATTCGGAAAGTTTATTATGCATCCATCTAAGAATAGTATTAGGCATAAGAAAGAAGAATTACTTAAATTACCACACTATGCAGTTTACGTTGTTGAAAAAGACTTTCCTTCTGAAACAAGTCCGCTAGAGTGGATGCTTTTAACAAATCTTCCAGTCAATACCTTTGATGAAGCTGTTGAAAAAGTTAGGTGGTATTGTCTTAGATGGAAAATAGAAATATTACATAAAATTTTAAAATCTGGTCTCAAAGTTGAAGAATGTAGGCTTGGAACAGCAGAAAGGTTGATGCGATATTTAACAGTAATGAGTATTATTGCTTGGAGAATTTTCTTTATTACAACAATTGCAAGAACTGATCCAACATTACCGTGTACTACCTTATTAGCCGAAGAAGAATGGAAAGTTCTATATGTAAAAATACATAGAAAACCATGTTCAAATGCAACTCCTACTATAAAAGAAGCTGTTTCATGGGTTGCTCAACTTGGAGGACATTTGGCTAGAAAAAATGATCTAGAACCAGGACCCATTACTATTTGGAAAGGATGGAGACGTCTCTTTGATCTAGCAGAAGGATGGCGACTTGCTCACGAACTTTATATTTGTGGGTAATAGTAAGATATGAAATATGTCACGCAAATATTCTAGCGCCATTAACAAACATGCATTGTTTATTTGGTTTTCCTCCTCTTGCCTTTTTCTTACTCCATTAAAATTTCTGTTATTTTTTCGAATGTTTTTCTTTTTACTTCTGTTAATCTTCGAAACTCCTCTTCATCTAGGTTACTTATTTGTTCAAATTTCATACCTTCACTAATATTACTTTTGGTATTATTTCCTCAGTTATGCAAGAAGTCTAATCTATGCCTGTTTTACTTCATCATCTAAAAATTCTTAATTTTTGTTGATTTTTTAATGAACAGACTTAGTATGATAAAGAGAATAAAAGATAGGAGGCATGTATCATGAAAATATTTGTCATATATGTTGGAGGTAAAACTGAAACCTCTTTAATCGAGCTACATGATATATTTTTTGTAGTAGCAGAAAAGATCGAAGATACTTATGAAGAAGTAAAAGCAAAATGGTGGGGTGTAAAAAAAGGTTTCCATATTGATGCTTGGGGTATATTAGAAAGTGCTGAAGATTATAATATTACCTTAACGAGACAACCTACCCACGTTGAAGAAAAGCTTTATTTTGTCAACCTTGGTGGTTACGATAGTAAAAAATTTACGGAGTTGCATAAAAATGTATTTGTTATTGCAAAGAATGAATCGAAAGCTAAAGTGAAAGCACTACGCCAAATACTTAATTGGGAATCACATCATAAGGATTACCTGTATGAAGTTGAAAATTGTTGCTGTGTGAACAACGTTACAGAGAATAAAGAACTTTATATTCACTTAGAAAAGACAGATAAACCTAAAGAATTTGAATTTACCTGTAAATATACACCATTATCTAATTAGTATTGCTATAATAGCGTAAAGAATTCTGTCCATAAAAAATCTATTTCAATTGTTTCCTAGCTTGATTGATTAAACAGTGTAATACTACAGAAGAAAAATTCATCATACTCCAAAAATCATAAGCATCGGAATAACTTTTTTAGAAATTATCTTAAGTTATTAACTTAACAAGGCATTCCATACAAAAAAACACGAAAGGAAGGTAAAAGATGACCCTCCCTTCTGCTTGACTGTAAAGCTTTTGTTAACAAACTTCTGGAACCACTTGCTGTTTAGCTATTTCTGAGTCAGGGTTATCTAGCTTATCACTAGGATTAAATACTAAATATATAATACCACTAGCAATAGTTTCTATTATTAAAAACGTAGCTACTGCAGCTATAGCCAATATTGATAATTCAACACCGGCAGCAAAACATCCACCACTAACTACTAATGCAGCTATAAAACCATAAACACTACCAATCATTATTGATCTATTAATAGTTTTTACTGTGTCTTTCTGAGGATATTTGTCACTATTCTCTCTTTTGGATATATTACTTTCAATTTTAAAAGTATCTTTCATACCTTCATTATTAGCTATATTTTCTTCAGCTTTAGGTATGCTACTTTCGGGCGCTAAAGGCTGTTTATCACTTTTGTGACTACTAGATACGTTCTTTGTAAGTATTTCTAGCCAACCATCAATTTTAGTTTTTTGCTCTTCATTCTGCTCTTGATTTTTTAATGTTTCTAAAATCTTCTTAAGTTTTGTATGATCATATTCTTCTATACCAACAAAAACTTCTTCTAACACACTATTATCTTGAGCTACATCTAAAATAACTTTGATTATTTCCTCAAAATCATTGAAATTCATAGCATAGGCAAGGGGTGTTAGATTATACTCTATACCATTTGATAACTTTTCAGTTATACTTGCAGTAGTAAGAACTTCTTTTTTATCTTTACTTGCTTCTAAAATAACTTTGATTCTTTCCTTAAAATCATTGCAATTCATAGCATAGGCAAGGGGTGTTAGATTATACTCTATACCATTTGTTAACTTTTGAGTTATACTTGCATTAGTAAGAACTTGCTGTAAATCCTGCTTTGAAACGTCTTTAAGAATAGAAAAAATATCCTCTTGTTTTTCTATTGCAGTCTTTAACTTATCATATAATTCTTTTTGCTTTCCTGTTAAATCTTTATACTGTGGCATATCAAGCTCTTCTATTAAAAATAATAATATACTTTAATTATCAAATATTTTAATAAAAAAGTCAAGATTTTATATAAGATTATTAATAGCCACTTTAGATTGATTAGTATAGAAACATACTAAAAATTAGCGCCATAAAAATCTTGAATGTTTACTTTTTAAAAAACATAAAAAAGATCGTATATTTTTGAGAACTTTTTACGTAAAAGCGGTGTTATGAAAATAAAAGTTTGAAATCTTTGCAACAAAGCTAAGCAAATTAGTTCGTATGTAAATATGGCTGAAACAAGCTAATATAGCTGACTTTGCAATGTAGTAAAATTACTATAAATAAAAGTTCGTATGGCACACTTGGTAGAGCATACTGATACCAAGAAGAACGATTCTCTCATTAGCTGATTTTGAGTGCTAGAAATAGTTATTTTGCTTGAGATCTTAATAATATATTTTGTTAAATTAATATTGATTTATTTGCGGAAGAATAATTAAGACAAGCTCATGACGAAACAAAATTCAAAATAAATAAAATGTCATGTATTGAGTCTATTAAGGGTCTTTTGCCTAAAACTACTTTGGGTTAGAAAATTTTTCTATACATAATAGTAATTGACAAAGTTTTAAAGGTAGAGCAACATGTCTAAAATATATTAAATCTTGTTAGGGGGTAAGTATGGATTACGAAAATGTACAAAAGGTATTACTAACTTCCATTAAAGAGGATGATCCTCATAAAGGGCTTAAAGAGTTAGAGATTAAAAGATGGTGTATTGCATATCAGACATTGCTGAATAAATGGGATAGCACAATAATACCACCCCTTTTTAAGAAAGTTTTAGAAGATGAAACTTGTTGGAAGATAGAAGATGCTTCAGGACAAATTAGACTTAATAGGTATGCTTTCGGGGAAAAATTGTTAGCCTTGAAAACTTTGGATGGGCAAAGAAGTCTTATTAGACCCTTTGATCGCTACAGAATTGCCTGCTGGTGTTGTTTTGAAGACGAGATAAGAGCTATTTTTGAAGAATTTAAATTAACATTAGGTAATAAACCAGTAGAGAGTTTGGTTAAGGGATGTGATAAAGGGGCTTTAATGATCTACTGGTCACATGCTATGAATAACCAAGAACATCAGTTGGAATTAAATAATGAGCATCCATATGTTTACGCTTTTAAATGTGCGATGCTAGAAAAGCATGTTGAAGCCTTGGAATTCTTCTGGGATAAGTTACAGTCAATTGATTCTGTATCTCCAAAAAGGAAAGAAGATTTATTAATGGAAGTAGCATATAATAAAGGACGTTTTTCTACTGATGATGTTGGAATGGTTGATTTTTGCCTACGTCATCTTGATCCTAACAGATATCATGAATTATTAAAAAGAGATTTTAAACAAAATAAGTATCATTATACGTTAAGTACGCTCACAGGAAGTTACTCCTTTGAAAGTGCCAAAAGCTTGTTTGAGCATTTGGAGCCAGAATGTTTATCTCCTGAAAAATATTCTGTACTAATTTTTACAGTGTTAGATTCAATTACCTCTGCACCAGGTGATAGTTTTATCAAATCTGGTAGTGATATGCTTACCTCTATGTGGAATAGTCCTGGCTTTGAGTCTCATAAACAACACTATTTAAATAAGCTAAGCGAACAACTCTCATCAACCAGAGATTTGGTAGCTTCTCTTATTAAGGGAAATAAAGCTGTTAAAATATTATCTGAAATTGTTAACTCCCTTAGCCAAGAGCAAATGTACTCTATTATGGAAGAAGATAAATCAGAATATGAGCTGTTTATGAGAGTTAGAAACACGCAATTGCATTGTGGGGCAGGTGATAGTCAGTTGCCAACTTCATCATTAGATGTAGAAACTATACAGCAAAAGGTGACTGATGTTAGAAGCAAAGTATAGTGTTTCTGTTTTTGGAAATTCAATTACTTAGACTTAAACGAAAGCATGCAAAGAGTTTAATAAGAGTAAAAATTGTAAAAGGTTAAAATCAGGAGGAGGTTATGGTTGATAACAATCAACAACAAGAAAGACCACAAGATTTTGAGCTAATGGAGTTACTTTTTGGTAAGGTAGATTCTTCAACTTCTGATTCAGTGGATCTACTCGATAAATCTTTTGAAGCAAGATATCAGTCATTGGTTGATCAAATACAATCTTATTTGCATTCCAGTGAAAAGCCTGGTTTTTTTCCTCATAGGTTTTTAGGTTGGTTTTCCAGTGTGTTAGATACTAAGCTTAACGATAAGCTAAGCATAAGGAAGTTATATTTTCGTTTTGAAGGGGCAAGAACTTTAAAGGTTGTAGCAGAAACAGAATCCAAAACGCATGTTTTTATTTTTACTGAAGATATAGAAGCTCAACATTCTAACTCTCCACAAACACGCACTAGGAATTTTGAATTCACCACAGGTGAGTGGAAGAATGTGATGGGTAGAGATTACACTCCATTAGACGAACGTAAGCTTCAAATTGATGTGATAAAAATTTTGAAAGATAAGTATGAGTTAGTAAAAAGCAAGCCAAAGTCAGACAAGGATGTTAAGTCGAAGAAGTTACATTTATATCTGAAGAACAACGTATTGGAGTGTAAAGCTAAGGATATATATGGCAATATTCAAACAATGCAAATTGATTCTGGTGAATTAAAGGGTAACGATGCGTTTAAAAATAAATTTTTTGATGAAATTAAGCAGTTTTTAGGTAAGTCAGGTAAAGATCTTAGTGATGATGTTAGAAAGGAATTATCAAGACTTACATCAGTGAAGGGATACACTTTAAAGAGTAATGAAGAGGATGAAAAAATAAATATTAAGCTAGAAAGTAAAAAGAAGATCAAAGATATACCTATCTCTCCTCCAACAGAATTTCCATTTATAGAAGTGAAAAAAAAGCTGGGTAAATCTGTCTATCTGGAAAGTTATATTGAAAAGCTTGCTAGTCCAGATAAAAAGCAAGTTCAGGACAATCTTAAAGCTATTCTAAATTATATTAAAAAAATTCATACTAATTTAAACTTACAAGATAGTGTTTACGGCAATAGAGCTCGCGAAGCTGATCAACATGGTTTTGTAGCAGGAATGTTTGATAACTTTCGATATCGTGATAATACCAAACTCTATCTGGAACAGTTTGCTGGAGGAGGTTACGCTGATATTGTTTTGCTTGTTCGTGGGCCTAATCGTGCTGTTGATTCAGTTCCAATTCTTATTGAACTCAAGGCTGGAACTGAAGGACAAGTTGATCCAAGTGATGCGCTGAGACAAGCTGAAGATTATATAAAAGGTTTTAGACCAAATAAGATGAGGATTTTAACCAATGCAGATAATGCTATTGCTGTTGGGTTGAATTTAGATAATGCGGAACCGTTTAAAACTGAAGTAAAACCTATTAAACAACCACCAGCTCCTTTGATGGAGGAATTTATCGAACTAGTTGGCGAGTGGGATAATCAATCAATTTCTGAGGAAGTTTTTAAGCGAAAGGTAAAAGATTTGTTATCAAGCGAATACCATACTTTTCCAGCGAATAAAGAAACAAAAGATCATTACTATTTCAGTAGAGATATATTAGGTCAATCAATTTTAATTAACAAGATTGGTCAAGATCAGGGTAACGTAAAAAAATATATATATATTCATATAATGAGTATCCGCTAAATTGGCCTCAGGGAACAGAATACACTTTATCTAAAAGCCCTGTTACAACATTAATATTTGTTCAAGGTAATGAAGGGCAAGAGAAAACAGCATTCATTTTTCATATCAGAGAATCCAATACGAGAGAATTTTATACTGATAAAAAAATTCCAGTGCTGGACATACCCGGAATAGGGAGAGTAGGCAATGTCATAGAAATTAAAATGAGTCTCAAAAAATATGAAACAGGGTTATCTTTTGAAGAACTTTTTGAAATAGAACAGATAAGCAAATATAAACCAAGTAGTGCAAATCAACAATTTGCAGGTAATTTCCTTAAGATACCTAATGCTGATGAATTAAAGGGAAAACTTGATCAAGCAATTACTTCTCAACATGCCTCTGACGGTGAGGTTTCATTGCAAGCCTATAAAGTGTTACTTACTGAAGTAGCAGATAAGATTTACTCTATTAAAGATTTGATTACTAATGAAGCAAGATTACAAGCCATTCTTAATGGTTTGTTTAGTAGTTACAGTGATTTAAAGCTACAGGAGACTTCTGCGAAGACTGTAATCATACCTGAATTTCAAGTAGGAGCAGGTGGTCGTGTTGATATGGTAATTCAAGGTATTAGTCCTTCACCTCAGGGTACTAAAGAATACACTCCTATAGCACTGGAATTTAAGCTTATAGATAAAAACTTAGATGAAGAAGGGATGAAAGAAGAGGTTGATAAATTAACAAAAGAACAAAACATTAGATATGCTAAAGGGGCAGCACTGAAAGCAATCACAGATAGTGATAAAATATTTTTCATGGGTGTAGTTGTTAATGTGCGAGCTAAAGATAAAAATTCTTTAATATTAACGAGTGATGAGCTTATTCCTGCTAAAGTGAGTCATAGTTCTATTCACTTATTCATGGAAGAACATTTAGAAAAGCTAAAGGATCTATCACAAAGACTTAAGAATATAGCTATACAAGAAGAATTGCCTACTTTAGAATCTGCAACAGCAGAAAACGATTATCATTACTGGCTTCAACAACATGATATAGCTGACGTTGCAAGGGTACAATATGATTATAGAATTGATGGAACTGATGAGTCATTTGAGGTTGTAGGGTCAGTAAACCATATAGCTAGTCAATTGGAAAAATTTCAGAGTAAAGTAACAACAGATGATAAAAGAAAGCCATTAACTTTAATTGTGAATTTAGATAACAATCATTGGGTTACATTAGTCGTCTCTCATCAAAATGGGCAGTATAATGGTTACTATGCGGACTCGTTGGGTAATAATGCTCCAGATAATATTCGTCAAGTTTTACAAGATGCTCAAATTAACGTTAATGATGTTTCTATTACTCAACAGAGAGACGGTTGCAACTGCGGTTTATGGGCATTAGAAAATGCTAGAGACATTAATGCTGCATTGCAAAGAAGTGGAAATAATGTCCTTGATCAAATAAGAGACGAATTGCAAGTTCAAGGAAGGGGTGAAAATTATTTTATAGATATGAGAAAAGATATTTCGGAGAAATTAAGTATAGATCAACAACGTATAGCTAACCTAGAATATATATTTGCTAGAGATAGTAGCTATGATGCAAGACCTGGAAATGAGTTAAGATCTCCAGGAGTTGGTAACGTTTCCAGGAGTCGTGGGCGTGAAAGTCCATGATAAACGAAGATATTAGATTAACTCAAAGCAATATAGTATATCTCTCTTCGCAAATAACGGAAATGATATGGAGGTAGATAAGTCATTTATCATATATTTTAAAAATTTCTATAAAGAGCCCAAAATGAAAACCTTGTCTATAAAATATGATAATAAAGATATAATATTAAAAGATTATCAGGAAGAAATAAGTGCTGCAAGAAACGTTGATACTGTGAAAAAAGAGTATAGGGATCAAGTCTATGACGATGTTTTCAATCGTATTCCAGAAGTTATGGAATTTCTATAGACATGAGCATAGCAGGCAGCACGTTAGAAATCGTAGAAGTGAATACACAATAAATAGTGGTACAAGATCATCTTCATGGACAAATGATTTATTTGGTTGGGTAAAAAGCTCTGTGAGTTGGTTATTAAGTTCTAAACCTAAGGAAACATTAAGCACTCCAAGTTCAATCTCACAAGTTGATGCACCAATAGATATAAATGGTACAATAATGTTACTTGATGTGCTCATTAGAAAAGTTACGGGTCAGAAGTATATTTCTATAGTAGATCAGTCTATATCTCTATTAGAAGCGAGAGGTTATGCACTAAATATTACAAATAGATTTGAGAAAGTGTTGAATAAAACTGCTATTAAGTCAGGAATATCAGTGACAAATCTAAACTTTGATCCTGTAGTAGTGCAATCAGCTATAATTGGAAAAATAATAAATGGAAAATTTTCTGAAATAGCAAAAACTCTATATTCAATTGCAAAAGAAGCGTGTCCAGAATTTAAACAAACTGATAAGTTTCTAGATCATTTAAAGAGTAACTTAGAAGAAGTTTTAGCTAAGGAAGAAACTATGATACTACAGCAGAAAGTAGAAAAGCCTTCTAAAGTTTTAGGTCAGGAAGTTTCAAGGAAAGTACAGTTATCTAAAAAGCCGGATACATTCTTAAATGGAACATCAGTGGTTCAAGGAATAAGCAGAGCGATAAATTGAGGGGACTATGTGGTCTTTTCTGCCTGTAGATGTTTGATCTCATCAGGAGGAAGGCCTGTAGTTTGTGATATAATGTCACTAGAGACTCCAGCATTAAGTAGATTTTTAGCCACAGCTATTTTAGCTTTTATTTCACCTTTTTCTTCGCCGATTTGGATGCCTTCATGAAGTTTTTCTTCAAGACTAGATAAATAATCATCGGTACGTTTCTTAGCTTGGTCATAAGCAAGACGTTCTTCTTTACTCCAATTATATTGGTTCAGCTCATCATAAGCCCTGCCAATAATTAAATCACTTCCTATTATTTTTTTTAGATCCTCTTCACTTGTTTCACCGGCGTGTTTAAAAAAATAACACCATTTCTCTACTATATTTTCTAATTGATCTTCTCTTTTTTTAAATTTAGGTAACTCTATAAAAGTAAAACTAAAGTCTCTGAGATCATGTTCAAAGGTCATCTTATCAAAAGTAACGTGATCAGACTTATAAGCCAGCTTATTAGGAAATAAGATGAAATCAGCAATAGCAATAAAGATAACGCCTTTAAGATCATGATACTGATCACCTACATCAGCTTGACTTGAATAGGCCTTAGCGGCATAGTATTGGGCACGTTTTTCAAAGCCAGTAGTTTTAGCGACTTGCATCTCAATTATTGTTTTTATTCCTGTAGAATCAACACAGAGAACATCAACAATGCTTTGCTTTTGAGAGGCGATGACAGGGTCTTGAATGGGACTGAGAAAGGAGACATCTTTAATCTTATTGTCATCGGTAAGACCTAGTATATCATTGAGAAAGTGAATAAGAATATCTTTATTTTTTTCGGTACCAAAGATACGGCGAAAAGCTATATCATTGCGAGCATCAAGAAACTTGGAAAGAGCCATGAGAAAGTAAGATAAAAAGCATTAATAATTATACACAATTGTGAAGAAATATTCAACTAAAATTCAAACATGTTAGTCAGATACTCAGAAGGACTAGCATTTTAGGCTTTATAGGGTTTCTATACATCTTTTTTATTGCAATTATTTCTGTTTTGAAATTAGTGAAGATGCCTAATAGAGATTGATTTTTATTAACATTGAAGCTATATCTTCATCAGGCTGAGAGTTAAAAATATGGCAATAATTCTTTTAGACACAAAAA
This sequence comes from Sphaerophoria rueppellii, assembly GCA_920937365.1. Classification (NCBI taxonomy): domain Eukaryota; kingdom Metazoa; phylum Arthropoda; class Insecta; order Diptera; family Syrphidae; genus Sphaerophoria; species Sphaerophoria rueppellii. The sequence goes on along the minus strand of CAKKXW010000008.1, from coordinate 1,348,624 downwards.
CTATAAATCGTATAGCAGCGGGAGAGGTAATAGAGAGGCCAGCAAGTGTAGTAAAGGAATTAGTGGAAAATGCAATAGATGCTGAAAGTTCAGAAATAGAGATCAAGATAGAGAGTGGTGGGCGTAACCTCATTACTGTGATAGATGATGGAAATGGAATAGAAAAGAACGATCTGGAACTAGCACTTATGAGGCATGCCACTTCAAAATTAAGTGATAGTGAGTTAATAGAGATCAGACATCTTGGCTTTAGAGGGGAGGCTCTGCCTTCAATTGCAGCAGTAAGCAGAATGAAATTATCATCCAAGGCAAGTGGAGCAAAGGAAGCATGGTCTATAAGATATGAGGGAGGAGAAAAAATAAGAGAGATTACACCTTGTTCTTTGCTACAGGGTACATATATTGAAGTTCGTGACTTATTTTTTGCCATACCAAATAGGTTAAAATTTCTAAAAACCGAGAGGGCAGAAACACAAAGCATTGTTGATATTGTAAATAACTTAGCAATGATTAACTATAGTATTGGGTTTACTCTCACTTCCGGTAATAAAAAGCTCTTAAAATATGTTAAGCAAACTTCATTATTTAACAGATTATGTGAAGTAGAAGAAGAATTTCAGAGCAATTCGCTGGAAGTAAAAGAGGAAGAGGAAGGCATCAAACTTAAGGGACACATCTGTAAACCTAATGTCAATCGTGGCAACTCAACTCAGATTTATACGTTTGTTAATGGAAGGCCAATAAAAGACAATCTACTTATTGGTGCAATTCGATATGCGTATCAGGACTTTATTCCAAGTGGGAGGTATCCTTTTGCAGTGCTGCACTTAGAGATACCATACGATCAAGTAGATGTAAATGTGCATCCAAATAAATCAGAAGTAATACCAAGTCCCGTTAGTAATGAAACAAATGAAAAAGAGCTCTTTTTACCTATAATTCGGGGGAATTAAGCAAATTTATAACGCGTCCCATTTGTTTTCCCAATAACGAATATTGGTATAAGATTTCAGAATAAAAGGTCAATATATGAAATAGTGAGAAGAGAAAGCATTATCGACGAGGTTCGCAGCAAGTGATCAAAGTATTGAAGAGTTTGATAGTCAAGAGAAGGTTAATAGTGAAGAGAAAAAAGATCAAAAAGAGTTTTATGAGAAGAGGCCAAGTCTTTTAGAAAATCGTCTAATGAAAGAGTTCAATGCACCAGATGAAAGAAGGCAAAGCTTACCAGAAACGTTTAAATATGGAGAATCTTCACCTCAAAAGGGAACTATGGTTCTAGAAAGGGAGCAAATTGATTTTGTAGAGGATTATCCTCTAGGATATGCACGCAATACTTACATTATTGCTGAGGCTAAAGGCAAATTAATTATAGTAGACCAGCACGCAGCCCATGAGAGGTTGATCTATGAGTGCTTAAAACAAAAATCAAGCATAAAAAGACAAAAACTTCTTCTTCCTGAAATAGTTGAGATTAAAAACCAAGCAGGAATGGAGATGGTTGCAATGTATAAAGATAAGCTTTTCGAAATGGGTTTTGGTGTTGAAATACAATCAGAAGATAAAGTAATGGTGAAAGAAATCCCTGCAATCTTGGGAAAAATAGATATAAAAGAGATGCTAATTGAGGTAGTAGTTAGATTAACGGAAATGGAAGATATGTTGCCAATAGAGGATAAGGTGAACAAAATATCATCCATAATCGCTTGCCACGGAGCAGTGAAATTGGAAGAGATGAATGAGATACTAAGACAAATTGAGAAAACTCCATATTCTGATCACGGAAGACCAACGTATATAGAAATGAAACTAAGTGATATAGAAAAATTGTTTGAAAGGAGATGAGTTCAGTTTGTCAAAAAGGTTCCCAATTAAGTATACGTAACAGCTCTTCTGATTATGAGTATAAAATGTGAAAAAAGAGAATAGTTACTCTAATTTTTTAGATTATAAAGTAGTAGGGCAGAAAGTAAGGAGTTGTAGGCTAGCGAAGGGATATACTCAAAAAGATTTAGCGGGAAAAATCGGCGTAACGTATCAAATAGTACTACAATATGAAAAAGGAATACGTAAAATTTCGATTGAGAAATTGTATGCTATAGCAGAAGTGTTATCAGTTGGCATCATAGATCTTATTCCTGTATCAAATGAAAAAATTTGCCTTAAAAACGAAGAACTAAATCTAGTAAGAGAATATAAAACGATTAATGATCAGGAATTACGTAGAATGTTTTGTTTACTAACCAAATTTGTTCAAGTTAGTGAGAAAAATAGTAAAAAAACGGAGAGAATAAAAATTGCAAAAGGTCTGGTTAAAGGAGGAGTTTCTGTTGATATTGTTGCAAAAACAATTGGTCTCTCTGCTGATGAATGTGTTGAAGAAAAAGGAGGTTCTATTTACTGCCAAATAGGAAAGAAGATAAAAGAATGGAGACTGGTGAGAGAGTATACTCAAAAGGATTTGGCTGAGAAAATGGATACAACACGTGACGAAATAAGCAACTATGAGCAAGGACGTGTGGCCATTACACTGGAAAAATTATATGCAATAGCAGACACATTATCAATTAGCATTACAGATCTGCTAATAGAAGAAGATGAAAGTAGTAAAGTGGAAAATGAGCTACCTAATTTGATTAGAGAATACAAAAAAATTGAGAGTCAAGAATTGCGTAATGCATTAATAAAATCTTTGTTTGAAAACCTACAAATTTGTGAGAAGAAAATTAGAGAAGCGGAAAGAATCAAAATTGTAAAAGACTTAGTGAAAGGAGGAATTTCTATTGATATTATTTTGCAAGCAGTAGGCATCTCTTTAGACGAAATTCAACAAATTTAAAATAAAAAATCAGTATATATATTAATATCTTTACCTATCCATGAAAAAATAAGTAAAAAAGATTGAAAAATTGATTTGACTTCACTCGGAAGCTATGGCTCTATGCCAATGCTGATAAAAAAACAGCAGTAAATATTAAAAAAAAGTTTGTTGTTAGTGAAGGGTAAATTATATGAATAAAAGTAAAGAAGAAATAGAATTCAGAATATTAGAAAGCAAAGGCAAAGCACTACTTGATCGTGAAATAATGGAAACATTTTTAAGTGCAGTACATGAAAGACCACAAGCTCAAGAAATTGCTAAAAATCTGGTGAATACTTATACGGGAGTAGGAAGGATTTTAGGCCGAGAAATGGATGACCTGAAAGTCATAGAAGGAGTAACTGATTCTGCAGTAGCAATGATTATGTGCGTTAAGGAAACACTAGAAAGGGTACTGAGAGAAAAGCTCAAGGGAGAGCCAATAATGGACTTACAAGGTCTAGTAGAGTACTTGAACGTAAGCATAGGTCACTCAGAAAGGGAATGTGTAAAAATACTGTACTTGAATAAAAGGCGCCAATTAGTTGGAGAAGAATCCTATATTGGTGAAATGGAAAAGGCGCCAGTATACATAAAGGAGATTATAAGAAAAGCATTAATAAAAAATGCAACATTAGTAATAATGTCACATAACCATCCTGGAGGAAGCTTAGAGCCGTCAGAAGAAGATCAAGCAGTAACGAAGAGCTTAGCAGCAGCATGTAGTACTGTAAGCGTTAAATTGTTTGACCACATTATCATCACAAGTGGGGGCTATTTTAGTTTTAAGGAAAGCGGATTGTTATAGCAGAAAGAGCAGTTGTAGCTTGTAAACTGATTAAGAGAAAGTATTTGCAAATCTACTCATTATAATTTATAATAAGTAATATAGTGTATAAACTAAGGTTTGTATACTTAAAAAGTATTTTTAATAGTGAGGATAATATGAGTAATAAAATAATTGTACCTTTTGGTGATAAGGAAGGAGGTATCTACGAGTTAAGCGTTGATCTTGATAGATTATCAAAAGGTGAGATGTTAAATGCTATTGTAGGAATTGGTCGTACTAAAGAGCAGTCTACTTTTGTAAGTAAAATTAATAAGGCTAAAAAGCTTGGAGAGGTGCCTTTTCCTAGCAAAAACGTTCGCGAAAACAAAATCAACTACGGAAAAGGACTTGATTATATATATGGCACAAAACCTGTAAGCGATCAAGCAGATTATCCAGAAGTGTTAAACCCATTTGCTTCAAATTTGCAAAAAATAAAACCAAGTGCAAGCGAAAGTGAAAAGTTGAGCTGGTTTAAGAGTGCTGTGGTAGAGGCAAAGAACATAAATGAATTGAACAAGGTTATAAGTCAAGTACTAGCTGCTGGAGCAAGGCTAAATGCATATAATGATGGGGAATGGAGTTTTGCAGAACATGTAGTATTAGGTACACATTTTCATAAATTAGAAAAAAGTGATCGAAAAAAGATAATGCGTAAATTAATGCTAAGCGGTGCAGAGTTTCATGATACTCTACTACAGAATAAACTGATAGGTGAAATCTATAATGAGCTACAACCAGAAGTTCAGCCACAGATAGATGAGAGACTAGAAGAACTAGAGAAAGCTGGCGAAAATGCTATGCAAGAAGGAGAATTAATAGATGTTGAGATAGATAATACAACATCGTATATAGAATTTTCTGGGGATAGGAAGGTAGAGGTAGCCAAAATACTGAGAGAGTTAGGAAGTAATATTTTAAAAATTGGTAATGATGCAGTTGAGGTTAAAAGTGAGAAGGGAGGTATAAGAAACTATATCGATATGTCAGATGAAAGCTCTATTATATTAGAGTTTCCTACGAGCATTGGTAAGCTAAATGTTATATTGTACCACGATGTAAAAAAATATGATCAAGTACAAGTCAGAGTAGAAAACAAGGAAATGTGGGCTGAGTTACAAAAAATACGCGAAGAAATAGGAAAAAATTGTCTCTTTGGAGGAGTGAAACTTAAAGAAGCGGTAGAAAGAGGTGGTTTCACTAGATGTGGCATATGGAGTGAAAAGTATGCTATAAAAGAGATTAGCAATAATGAAGTATTGTCTTCGTGGGTAAATAGGATACGTGAAGGTAGTAAAGAAACCTTTAGAGAACTTTAATGCGTCTACAGGCAACTTTTTAAGGTTCCAGAGGTTTTTTTACCGTTATATCTGAGCTATAGTAGAAAATATTATATGTATGGTTGTTTGCGTGGAAAAAATTCTAGACTATGAAGTAGGGGAAAAAGTGAAAAGTTGGAGGTTAGAGCGAGGTTATACTCAGAAAGATTTAGCGGAGAAAATTGGTGTAAAGTACTGGGTAATACTGCAATATGAGAAAGGGAACCGTAGAATTTCAATCGAAAGGTTGTACGCTATAGCAGGTGCATTGTCAGTAAGTATTACCGATCTCATTCCTGCATCAAAGGAGAAAATCGGCTTTAAAAATGAGGAAGGAGAAATATTAAATCTAGTAAGAGAATATAAAAAGATTAATGATCAGGAGTTACGTAGAATGTTTTGTTTATTAACCCAATTTGTCCAAGTTAGTGAGAAAAGTAGTAAAAAATCGGAAAAAATAAAAATTGCAAAGGGTTTGGTCAAAGCAGGAATTTCTGTTGACGTTGTTTCGAAAACAATTGGTCTGTCTGCTGATGAATGTGTTGAAGAAAAAGTTGGTTCTATCTACTACCAAATAGGCAAAAAGATAAAGGAATGGAGACTAGTGAGAGAGTATACTCAAAAGGATTTAGCGGAGAAAATGAATACAACACGTGACGAGATAAGCAACTATGAACAAGGACGCGTAGCTACTCCACTGGGAAAATTATATGAGATAGCAGAAACATTATCGATTAGTATTACAGATCTACTAATAGATGAAGGTAGTAAAGTGGAAAATGAGCTACCGAATTTGATTAAAGAATACAAAGAAATTGAGAGCCAAGAACTACGTAATGCATTAATAAAATCTTTGTTTGAAGGCATACGTATTTGTGAGGAGAAAGTGAGAGAGATAGAAAGGATTAAAGTTGCAAAGGATCTAGTAAAAGGGGGAATTTCTATTGATACTATTTTGCAAATAGTCGGCTTATCTGCTGATCAAATTGCATGAAAATTTGTTTCTAAGTAAGGTATATATGTTTGTTTCTGTAAGAGATATTAGTTCTATAAGCTACAAAATAGGACAAAAAATGGAAAATAGCAGGTTAATGCGAGGGCATACTCAAATAGAATTAGCAAGTAAAATAGGTTTAACATACCAAGAAGTGAGCAGCTATGAAAATGGGTATATTCCTATTCCAATTGAAGTACTATATGTAATAGCAAGAGTATTGTCAGTTAATGCTGTAGATCTATTACCTAAACCAATAACAGTAAGAGAGTATAAAGATGAAGACGAAGAAATACTCTATCTAACAAAAATATACGAGAATCAAAAGTTAGGCAAAATAGTACCTTCATTAGTCAGATTCGTTCATATTAGCGAAAAAATTAATCAAGAAGAGGCAAGGTTGGAAATAGCAAAAAATCTAGTAAAAGAAGGAGTGTCAGTTGACATAATTTCCCAAGCAACAGGCTTATCTATTTACGAATATGATAATACAGAGAAAGAAGTCTGCACTGATTCTATATACTACAGAGTAGGGCAAAGAATAAGAGAATGGAGGTTGATGAGGAGATATACTCAAAAAGATTTGGCGGATAAAGTTGGTTTAACACTTAAGGAAATACACGAATATGAAAAAGGATATACTGAAATATCATTTGATAAATTATATGAAATAGCAGGGGAATTATCAGTGAATATTAAAGTTCTGCTGCCTAAAACAAGAGAAAGCAAAAAGCTATTGAGTTTAATGGATGAGTACGGAGAACAAGAATCATTAGTCAAATCTCTATCTGAAGATATGAAAAGTGGCAAGGAAAAAGTTAAAAAAGCAGAGAAAATCAGGGTTGCAAAAAATCTAGTGAAGGCGGGTGTTTCTACTGATGTTATTTTGCGAGCAAGTGGTCTAACTGCTGATGAGTTGAGTGATTGTGAAAATTGAATTGTATTTAAGATATAAGTAAGAGTAGTTAATATATTAACTATTCCAAACCCTTGTTTAGCTCTGCAGAATTTGCTAACCAACTTTTTTGGCTCAGTTGAATTTTGCTTGGTATAAATCAAGATATGAAATCGCAAAGTTTATCTATTAATTTCTGGTTATCCTCTATCATTGCCTTTGCCTCTTGCTGAAGAGATTTGATATTTTTTGATGTAATATTATCCATGTCGGGTGACGCTATTTTTAATTGCGATTGTATACGTATATATTTATCAGCTATAACTTGATTAAGTTGATAGTTTACTGCATCTAAACTTGAGGCAAACATCACATGTAGTAGTGGTTTTATCCAGCTTATTTTTCCAAATCTCTTTGAATTGGCATATTCTATGCTTCTGTCTGTTCTTCCAGTACCTAGTGATAACAGTATAATCTCATCATTTGGAAATAACCTCTTACCACTTGCATATGCACAAGCCGCTGGATTATTTGCAAATACCCCGCCATCCACTAATACTCTGTTTATCTGGTTAATTTTTAGATGTTTTGGTATGAAATAAGTAGGTGCAGCCGTTGCAGCTCTGAGTGCATCTTTCAGCTTAATATTACCTTCTTTCCAGCTTTTGAAGAAAAATGGGCAATTATTGTGAATATCGTAACTTGCAATCAGTACCTTATTTAAGGTGCTTTGTAAAGTATCATCACCAAAATATTTATCCAGTACAAATTCAATATTTTTATGTGGATATTGTGCGCAGTTAAACCAAGATAGTATTGATCGCCTAAAAAATGAAGACTTAAAAATATATGGTCCATATTCCCGATAGAACTCGACTAAATCATTAGTAGAATATTGAGGTTTATCTTTTTTACATAATCCTGCTATAACAATTCCACCAGTTGAGGTTCCTGCCATAAGATCAAAGATTTCAGCTACTCTCTTTCTTGTTCTTTTTTCTATTTCTGCTAGAATGATGGCTGGTATTATGCCCCTTATGCCTCCGCCATCAACTGAAAGGATATATTTAATCATGTTTAGATATTTAATAATTTTATTAACTTGTTCTCTTTTATCAGGTTGTGTTTCTTGTCCTAGTACTACTGTATGTTTTACTCCTAGAGAAAATTGCACCAACCTAATAATTGATTCCGTGGATCATGCTAAAAGTTCTGTGTTGGTTCAGGCATACCAATTTACCTCAAAGCCTATTGCTGAATCCTTGGTTCAAGCTAAAAAGCGTGGAGTTGATATTAAGGTTATTCTAGATGAATCACAAACTAGTTCAAAACATAGTGTAATTAACGAATTATTTGAGCACAAAATTCCGATATGGATTGACTTTAAACCCGCTATTGCTCATAGCAAGGTAATTATTATTGATGAGCAAAAAATCATAACTGGGTCTTTCAATTTTTCTGATGCCGCACAGAAAAAAAACGCTGAGAATCTACTAATTATAACAGGAGATCCTCCATTAGTCGAGCAATACATCAAAAACTGGAAGGATCGTCAATCTCAATCTGATGCTTACACACCAAAAGTAGAAGAATAATTACTTTAAATCAGCTTTAAGTTCATCCAATTCCTCAGAAAGATTTTTTACCCTTTCCTCAAGTACTAACACTTTTTCCATTAAACCATATTCAATAAGTTTATCGTGAAATTGTACCCTTGAGTCTAACTTGGATAACCACCATATCAATGCTACGGTTTGGATTAATATGGTAATAATTACCGTAATTGGGATTTTTTGCTTTTTCATGTGAAAGTATTAATCTATTATGGATAGTTTGAGGATTTATATAGAGATCATAGAAAACTTACAGCTTTAGTGATTACTTTTTGTTGATTCGTATTGATCCTCTGCTTTAGCAAGTAGCTTTATGATTTTATCGTAATGTTTGTTATTTTTATTGTGTCGCGATTCCACTACAGCCATATTTCTAGGTCTTCTTCCGTCTTGGGCTGTAGCTGTAGGATTTGCTCCTTTGCTTAGTAAAAACTCAACGATTTCCAAATGTCCCTTATCTGCTGCATGGTGCAAAGCTGTCCATCCCATATACCCACCTGTAGCATTTATATTTGCTTTTTCTTTCACTAAAAACTCAACAATTCTTAGACACCCAGAATCAGATGCATGATGTAATGCTGTTAACTTATTAATCTGTACGCTAGTATCTAACAAATTTTCTACTGAGAATTTAACAATCTCTAAGTTACAATTTTCAGATGCAATTTGTAATATTGTTTTATAATTATCTGTAGCTTTTGCTTTCATATAGCAATAAGTAATAATAACACATACTACTGTTACTATAAACCACTAAAAATGTAGCTTATTTCTTGAGTCTCTATTCATATTCAATACCTTTTTCAATATTAAACATTTGTTTTACTGATTTTTCTTTAACGTTGATGCTGATAACACAGTGCGATAACCTGAACTATCTAACACATGTTCTGCTCTGTCGATTACCCATTCACCATCTATGTCTTGATGAAATCCTAACAAGCTAAGTTTTGCCTCTGCAAATAGTTCTGGATTACCAGGCATAGTGACATCCAATACTGCATTATTTCGCTTTAATTGTTTTAACTTAGCATTTGCTGCACTTAATGCTGATTCTACATTAGAGTAAAGCGTTTGTATAGTATAACTTGGACTACCAGAACCAGCTATTTCTGATATAGTTTCACCTTTTTCATAGCTATGCCATTTTGCAATTACTGAGTTGTACCTACTCACGGTAAAGTGAACCTTCCAATTTATTGTGTCTTGAGGTCTAATAGCTGTTGTTCCTAAAGCTTTTCCAGTTGCCGACTTTGCTTTGCCTTTGGGAATAAAAAGTATGTATCCGCCAGCTAACTTTGCCATTGCCTCGCGTTCTATTGCTATTTTTGTTAGTAAACTTATATCACTTTCTTCTGTTTGGTTAATATGTGGAATCAACATATTTTCAAATTCTTCTGCAACTCTGCACCCATATCCGTGCTTTTCTGCTATTTCCTTAACCAAGCTACCTAGAGTAATTTGATGCCATTCTTTAGATGCTTTCTCCTTTAATGATAGTCTTAAATTTGTTGCATGAGCTTTGATTAGTAGAGTCTTAGGTGGACTTTGTATTGTAACTTCGTTGACTGTATATATGCCCATTGGTAAGACTCCAGTTTCTCTGTAACCTAGAGCGATATTTAATTCATTCGGAACATCTGTGTTTTCATTCCTATAATCAACATGTACTTCAACTACATCATCTATTGTTCCAGATTCATCGGTAAGGCGCAATGATATAACTCTATCTTTAATTGATTCACATTTATCTATTATAAAATCTGGCTGCATTTATTCCCACACCTTTAATTTTGACTTTTGTACTGGTTTCTGAATAACAGGAAGCTTTATCTTTAATCCTGCCGGTAAAAAGCTTCCGTATTCTGCCAAACCTAAGTTCTCTGCTAGTACTAATTCCACTACTCCATTCGTAAATCCGTAATGTTTCCAGCAAATCAGATCTAACATTTCACTTTCTTTACTCACATAATATGTAGTCATCTGTAGCTCTTCAAACTCAAACTAAATTCAACTTTTCTCGGTAGTCCATTAGGTAAAAAATATATCTGCTTTTCTTCTAATCTAGTAATTACGAATTGTCCTAAAATATTACCTAGACTATCTACTAAAACATGCGGTTTTTCAGCTTCTTTCATATTCTTTAATTGATTTACTCTGTTGAGAGTATTAAGGTAAATAACTCCTTCTATGTCTACATTTTCCACTCCTCGACCAATATTTTGTAGTGACGGCATTTTATCGATACATTCAATTACACTCCAACGATTTTCTTTACTATACTTCAAACTTATCGGAGTAAATTTATATGGACCAAGAGATAACACAAATAAAAAATTTTAAAAAACATAGTTGATCAATAAAACGTCTCTACTGTATCAAATAAAACATCACGTGATTTTTCTCTTATCCTTTTTATTACTTCATCTGCAAGACTACGAACATCTTGATTTGGCTCTGCTTTAATGCTGATAGTGTAATTATTAGTGATGTTCTGAGTTTTATTTTGTTCTTTATTTTCAAATTTACTCCTTCCAAAATCTGCAAATATCTTATCATTATCGCTCTCTGTAAACTTTTTCTCCTCAATAAGGCTTTTGATTCTGAAATTATTCTGATTTCTCTTGGAAAATTCTTTAATTATACTGTTACTTAGCAAAGGATTTCCACTGTTGAGAATATTACTCTTTAGGGGACTATGTACTGCTTTGACTTCAGTTTTTCTTTTTTCAAACTCTTTCAGTGGGCTATTCCCTAATACTTTTCCAAATACACTTTCCCCTATCCATGAAAAAGCTTCTTCTATGGGTTTTATTATCGATTTCCAAAAGCTAGAGAAAAAGTCTTTCACCTTTTGCCAGTTAGTGATAACAAGAGCTGCGCCAGTAACAAGTCCAGCAATTAAAAGCCCTATAGGATTACTCATTACAGCAAGCGTTATTGCTCTTAGCCCTGTTATTACTGCAGGAAAAACTGTAGCTGATAAAAATGAAAATGTTGCAAGTATTTTTGCCCTTAAACCGAGAACTGTACTTGCTAAAAAAGTAAACCCATAACCTAAGCCTACTACTAAGATTTTCAAACTTATCAAAGCTGCTACAGTACCCATGATCGTCGTGGTTAAAGTTGGATATTTTTCTGCAAAAGAAGCTATATGCTCTGTTATTGTTTTCAAACTTCCAGCTACATAATTCAAGGTAGGTAACATTACTGACCCTAGATTCATGCCAGCTTCAACTATTGCATTTTTAAGTAATTGTAATTTATTAGCTGTAGTGTCTGCACGATTTTTGAATTCTTCTTGCAGAGAGCTTCCGTACTTTTCTGCATTAGCCAATAACTTTATTGCATCTTCGTATTTGTTAAAACTTCCAGCTAATAATGCAATATCATCTTGATATTCCTGACCGAAAAGTTTCATAAGGATTGTAGAACGTTCCTGGTTATCCATTTTCTTTAGAGTTTGAAAAAAGTAGAGTAATGCTTCTTCGCCGTTTTCGCTTATTCTTTGTACTATTTCTTCTGCAGTTATGCCCATTTGCTCTAATGCTGCTTTAAAATCCCCTCCTTGTTCTTCAGCAGTCTGAAGTTTACTAAGTAGAGCATTTATAGCAGTTGCAGCTTTTTCAGGTGTTTTACCTAAGCTAATGAAAGCATTTGCTAAACTACTTGTTTTCTCGATATCCAAACCAAACTGCTTTGCAGTACCACCAACTATTGCTAGAGTTTCAACCATATCTCTTGCTTTAGCAGCAGTGTTATCTGATAAGTGGTTGATCACATTACCAACATGTTCCATTTTACTAACATCAATTCCATAAACGTTAGAGAGTTTAGCTATGGAATCACCTGCTTGCTCTGCAGACATATCAAATGCTGTAGACATTTTTGCCACTGTTTCTGTAAACATAAAAAGATCTTCTTTCCTGATACCAAGTTGACCACCACTTGCGGATATTTGTGCTAATTCTGCTGCCGATAATGGTATTGTTCTTGACATTTCCTTTAACCCTTCAGCAAATTTAGTTACTTCATCTTTTTTATTATCAAACTTTACTACCTTCTTAACATCAGCCATAGCCGATTCAAAATCAATCGCAACTTTAACTGGAGCTGCAAGCGTTAGCCCTAGTCCAATAGTCTCTATAATTTGTGACTTAAAATGTGCTTTGCTTGCTAAAAAACTTTGGTGATTACGTATTGCAGACCCAAGCTTACCATACTTACCTTTTAGCGCTTCAACAGATGAGCCAAGTTTATATTGATTACTTACTAATGACTTAATATTTCTTCCACTTTTTCTTACTTCTTCATTAAATGAATGCAAAGCATCTCTCTTTTTCAAATATGCTTCTTTTGCTTTTGTTGCGGAGGTTTTGGCCTTGTCAAATTCTGCTTTTAAAGTTTTGCTTGGTTTCTCTATCGCTTTCATTTGTTTAGCTAAAGATTTTACTTGATCTTCAAAGCCTTTCCATGACCTCTTGCTAGTCAAAACATCATGACCTAACTGCTTAAACTTTGATACTGATTTTAAAGATGAGTCAAGCTTTCTTATATTCTCACCAAGATGAGTAAGTTGACTGCTACTTCCTTTTATTACAGTACTGAAACTGCCATCTAGGACTGCTCCAATTTTTATAGATAACGTTGACATTGTACCTTCCTCGCTGCTTCATTCCATAGGATAAATTCATTAATTTCCATTTCAAGTATTTGCTCAACCCCGCCCCCTACAACAGAGCTGAACATTAATACTTCTGACCTCAAGTCCTTTGAATAACTGGTGAAAAAAAATCCTTTAATACCTCTTGCACTTTCACATAATCAGCAATATCTAACTCTTCAATCGCTTCTTTTGCAACTGATGTCAAATTGGCAGTCAAAGTTACTTCCTTACTTAGATCACTACCATTAAGTCTCTCAATAGCTAGATAATCTCTAACTTTTGGACGTCTAACGGTAAGTTCTGAGACAGAAATACCATCAACTGTTATTGGGTTGTTTAGTGTTATAGTTTGCATAAAATTCTCCTATAAAAAATAAAATCTTGTAAAATGTTGTAACTATTTGATCAACATCTAAAAAATAGAATTCTAAAAATCTTCATATTCCAAGCACCGTTTGAAGTAGTGCCATCTGATCAACACCATTTATCTTTCTAATCATATTTTCAGCATCGATTTCTATTAATTCATTACCACCTATAGTAAGTTTGTAGTAATGGGCAGCTACAGTACACTTTAGAGTTGCTTTTTCAGCAGGTTTCCAGCTACCAAAGTCAAATTCTTTGAATATTCCCCTGAGATTGATTACTACAGCTTCAATATCGTTACTACCACTCCCTTGCATTCCACCACGGAGCGTCAAAGCTACTGAATTTCCATTTATCAACCCAAATAGCCGAAAGAGCTCTGTATCATATTCAGAAAAAGTGAAATCTGCTTCAAGCTTTTCCATGCCCATGTCAATATTTATTGGGATATCCATACCACCAGCTCTGTATTCCTCTGTTTTTATGGTAAGCTTTGGTAGGGTAATTTCATCTATTTTCCCTGCATAACCCCGACCATCTACGAATATATTAAAATTCTTTAAAATCTTTGGTAGCATCTCTCTTTCTCCTTTTTACAATATTGTGCCACTCACAAGGTGTGACCTAAAAGTAATCTGTTCTGCCGGATACGGTGGTGTAAATTCAAAGTCAAAATATACTTTTCCACTTGCAATATTTATTGGCGTATTGAGTTCAGGTGTTGCATAACATTTTCCGCTGATAATAGCTCCTTGCGCTTTTAAATTGGCCAAATAAGAATTCACCCCCTCAATCACATCATCTATATAAGTTTTGGTGATATTGCGATCAACTGCCCATAGATGAGCTCGAAGTAAACTATCGTTGATTAAATCTGCAGTCCTTCTCACTGACAGAAAAGCCCATTTTGAGTCATTTGAACATGTTCTATTTCCCCAAAGCCTATAGCCGTTTTGATGAATTATCGTTGTTACTTCATTTTCATTTAAGTGGTTTGCTCTGCAATTTGTATTACCGAGCGTAAAATCAATAGGCCTGCTTGTTCCAACAATACCGTTTATTTCTTTATTTGAAGGTGAGTGCCAGAAGCCTTGCTCGCTGTCTATCTTAGCTATTAAACCAGCGACAAATGGACTTGCTGGCCTTTCTTCCCCTTCAAATACCTTAACCCATGGGTCAACCACGTAAACTCTTGAGCTGCCTACACTTTTTCTCCACTTTATTGCTTCTTCATCATTGGTATTTGGACCATCTGCTACTATTATGCTTCTCAGCTTTTCTGCTACTCCTATCAAAGCTGCTACTACTGGGTTTTTAGGATTTTCAGATTCAGGCAATTGATGAGTAAATTGAGGTGCAATTAATATTCTTGGAGCAACATGAACTATGCTTTCACTACTGAGGAATGCCTCTATCCCTTGATACTCTCCAGTCTCTTTATCAACTCCGCCAATTATACTTTGAATAGTTTCACTTTCTTTGAGCTTTGAATCGCTGTTTTCACTTTCTTCAACTCGAATAACTACTACTGTTGCACCAACTTGAGAAAATATTCCATTTACTGCAGAAGGCAAAGTTCCTTTTTTCCCAAGCTTTGCTGCTTCTTTTAAGCTTCCCGCTATTAATACTGGACTACTCAGTGGAAATTTTTGCTCGTCAGCATCAGGTGCAGTACCAATTACACCTATCACTGATGATTTAGCTGTACGTACTGTCTTTGCTCCTGAGGTTACCTCAATAACATTTACGCCATGTAAAAATTCTTCAGCCATTTCTTTGTATTTTTTTCCTGAAATCATCTAGCAAAGTCTGTAGCTCATTTTCACTTTTAGCTTCTTCAATCTTTCTTTTGGCTAAATCTTCAAGCTCTTCACATTTAATTATTGCTTTTACTGCTTTTTTCACTTTTTCCTCAATTATTCTTGCCATTTCAATAACCGTAATACCACGGACTTTTGCTAAAGGTTCTATAATTTCTTTATCCTTTTTATTCATAGATTCTGGTGCTGCTAGAATGCTTTTTGCGGCTTCCGCTTGAATCTCATAAGATTTAGCTTTTTGGTGAGAATGACCTGCATATTGGTGAGTATGATTATCATAATAGAAACGCATACTATCAAATGCACAAAGCTTCGCATTATCCAGTAACTCCTTTTGTATATCTTCTTTAGTACGCTGAGCAATTTCTC
The DNA here is from genome assembly GCA_920937365.1 of Sphaerophoria rueppellii. NCBI lineage: Eukaryota > Metazoa > Arthropoda > Insecta > Diptera > Syrphidae > Sphaerophoria > Sphaerophoria rueppellii. Next base: position 1,332,893 of record CAKKXW010000008.1, on the reverse strand, counting down.
CTCCTTCTGTTAAACAATAACTTTTTTGCCAATCAAAATTCTTTGGCGCTTCATACCAATCATTTCCTGTTGGCTTGTTTTCAAGTGTTGTTGTTTCAATCTGCTTGTGGTTTTCAAAACGTATATAAATAGTCACAAATTCCTCCTCATTGCCATATTTGATCAGTTCGTTCTAATCCTGGACATTGCCAAGCCCTGAGCGTCCTTTCCACATCTACCTCAAGCCCTGTGGTGAGAAAATTGCTACGTATGTTATAAATCCCCCACTGAATAAATTGACCATAGTTGTGTACATAATTTGATGCAAGCATACCTTGACTAACTTGTGTTCTGGAATACAGATAAGATGATGTGTAAAGTAATATTGCAACTGTTTTTCCTGCTGGAATCTCCACATTACCAGATCCGGCTAACTTGCTATCAGAACTCGTGTATTGGTAAACATTTTTCCATACTATTTTTGAAATACTTGATTTATTAGAATTAGTGTTATCAGGAGTTCCCACAAATAATCCTGCTCCCCCATACTCCGTACTCGAATACGATGATCCAACAAATTCCATTGTCTTATTTATGTTCACATTGGTTGTATTTTTTACAAATACTACTCCAAGTGCAGCATACGGATAATAGTATATCTCATCATAACTACCCGAAAAACTTTTTGTGCATAACTCTCCGTAAATAAATGTTCCTTTACTTCCCTCTATAAAACTTAGTTGTCTTGGCCGATAAAAACTAACGTAATCTGTATTGTACGTATGGCTACCTGCTAGTAATTGCAACATATAGTCGGTTTTTGTTATATCACTACTCCACCTTCCAAGCTCTGTCGTAAAAGTTCCGTGGCCAAAATAATTATTTTTTCTGCCAAGTACACCAAATAAGAAAGGTAATGCTCCAGGTTCAATCATGTGACGCTTTCTTACTTCTTTCATGATTGATGAGCCACTTGGTACATCATTTATGGAGTTAAGCTTGGTTGGTTCTCTGCTCCTGATCTCTTTCATAATTGACGAACCACTTGGCACATCATTCACAGCACGAAAGTTATCTACTAAACCCTTAAGACCATCTTTATGATCATTGCCAACACTATTTATTGCTGCAATACTGGCATTCTTTCTCGTATCAAGTAGCGATAAATTTGTTGTTCCTTTTTCATCAATTCTCTTTAATAACTGCTTCTCTGATTCAGAGATCACTGCTAAAGAACTAGCTTTTTTATTATCCAGATCAGTTAAGTGTTTTTTTGCACTATCAAGAAGTTCTTTTAGCTTACCATCTGTCATCTGCACAATTTCAGAAACCGCACTTTTGTCGACTATTGATTCCAATGCTTTAGCAAGATATGCTAATTGATCTGGAGTACTGTTTGCTACTAAATCCTTAAGTCTTTTTTGTAGTGCATCAATTATTTCTTTTATTTTAGCCATTTGCACTATATTAGAAATAGCTTTTTTATCTGCTATCAATTCCAGTGATTTCGCAAGATATGCCAGTTGATCAGGTGTGCTATTTGCTGCTAAATCTTTAATTCTTTGATGCAATGCATCTATGGCTTCGTTAGCAATGGTCATTCCAAAAATTCAAAAAAGTCTCAAAATTCAGTCGTTCAAATGCTTTTTTAAGCTGATTGTGCTCATTCTCTCTTTTAGCGATATCTTCATCTATTTTCTCAATTGTAGTACGGATACGTACCACATCTTGAACTGCAATATTTTCTGGATGAGGCAGTGGATATCCTCGTTTGGTTTGGTCAACAGTCATTATGTGACAATCACTCTGAGATTTTTTACCTTAGGGCGATAAACAACCGTTCCACTTAAAACCAATTTTACCCTTGTTTCACTGGCATTAAAGTTTGTCAGTACGTGGGTTCTTTCCACCCAATTTTCTCCAATTGGTTTTCCTGATGTTAAATTTACTAATTGCCAATCCACGTTTTTTTGTACATATGCTTTAACATTTGCAGTGCCAGGTATTAGCGCATCATAGGTAATTGTTATCTTAGTGTTAGCTCCTGCTGTAATGCTTCTTGTAACATAATCCCCAGACTCTGAAAGATTGCCCATAACTAGCTGTAACCCAGGATATAGCACTGGACTTTTTTCTCGCCCTCCTTTTAGGCTTGCTTTTACCGTTAGCTCTCCAGATAATCTTTCACGCAGTGCGAGCGGTAAGTTATCAGACAAAAAGTTTTCTCTTCCCCCTTCATCTGTTAAGATAAATTCTACATTGGTATCAAATGCTACTTTTTCGACGTTCGTCAAAACAATTAAATCTGATACATTATTTACAGTAACTTTGCCCAGATCAACAACATGAGAAACTTCACTAAATTTTGCAGCTAGTAGTCGAAACGTTAAATCTAAATTTTGATGTGGAGTCCAGGTGCTTGCATTGCTTGATGACAGTAATACTCCTACTTGATATGGCTGACTTGTTACCCAACGGCTATTTACTGCATCATATTTGCCAAGTTCTGCTATCTTTACTGCAGTACCAGGATCATCAGTAAGCAGTACTATTGCATACTCCTCTCCTGCATGGCAAAACACTGGTGACCACTCTATACGTGTTGCTGTGCCATCTATCTTTATATCTTTTGGCTCAATATAGCTTTCAGCAATGACAGTCTGCGAGGGCATTCCCACTGCTGTTTCTCTAATCTGCACAACAACACGTTTTTTGCCGCTATTTGTGAACCATAAGTTTAGGCCTCCTATGTGTCTGCTCTCATTTAAAGTAAATGTTTGGGCTAAAGGGTCAATTCTTCTTGCTGCGATAACTCTTCTTCTCTCTTCTATGGTAATAGTTTTTTTACCAGTATAAGTTGTCTCTCCATAGCTTCCTTTATCCCCATAAAATTGTACTAATTTAGTACCTGCTGGAATATTAGCAGGAACGGTAAATCTTCCTTTTAATTTTCCCTGGTTGTTAGCTGTGAGCATATTTTTACCTCTTACGCAGTAGGCTGAATGAAGATACCATCGAACTTCACCTCCTTGAGCTTTTCATTTGGCTCAAAACCTTCGATCTCAAAATTCTGTACTGCTTCTCGCATAAATTCAGTTTCATAAGAATTACTTGACAATAGCTCTGTTGTTTCTCTAGTATTAAACACTCTAGTTACTGGACTTTTCCAATTCGTGGTAACCTCTGTCCAGTGGTCAATGTTTTTATTTAGAGTAATTTGTGCCGGAAAAGCTTGATATGGATTGATCTTTTCTCCTTTGGTCTGTAAAAGCTGCTCCAGTACCGGTTCAAGTTTATAAGGCAAAAGATATCTTTCCCCACCTTTTTCAATATCTGCAACTTCTACATCTATTGGCAGAACTAGCTCTCTATTTACTATTGCTGCAGACTGCGAAATTCCTTGATCACGCATATCATCATCAAAGAATGAATCAACAAATACTCCTTTTTTGGTGGTAGGTTCTCTTGAATTTGCATCATTGCGTAGACGTTCCTCTGCAACCAGCGCATAAAGATCATTTATTCCTTTTTTCATTGCTTCAAGCTCATTCATCGGTACAGCATGAATAGCATTATTCACTATTTTTACCCCTTCTTTTTCTCCGTTTTTCCACGTCTGATGAATGTAGCAGAGCAAAAGTTGTCCGCTAGGTGCTTTAGGCATTGATGGTCGCCAAGGGTGAGCTATACCTTTTATTCTCCTTACTACTCCTTTGCTATCGATAGTAATTAAATCATAGCGGGGCATTTTCCAGGTGTAATCAACCAGAACCAAGCTGTTATCAACGGCACCTCTTACTTTACATCCCTGTTCACTTATATCTTCAGGGCTTACATGAGTACGACAGCGGTAAGTTATTTGATAACTACTTCCAGGAGCTGGCTCTTTACCAGGTAATGACCAATCGACGTTTCCTGCGTTTAATTTGTAATCTATACTATTTTCATAAATAACATTGCCTTGTTTAATTTGAATAATTTCAAGTACTGCAGAGTCAGGTATCGGATCAATGGCTCCTGAATATGAACCGTGAGTAATGGTAATAGTTTTTTGAACAGTTATATCTACTTTTTTGATTTCACTTATTGGAAAATCATTAACCTTCAGTTCCATTACTCTTTGGCTATTTGGCTGAAAAGTATGTGGCTCTGATTCAACTGATTTTATATCCGGATCTTCATCAAAAGAAACACGAATACTGTGAGGAAGTTCAATCTCATAGCCATCAACATGAGCTTTGCCCTCATTAATCACAAATATTTTTTTCCCCTTTTCGTCCCCTTCTTCTCTCTGCAAACAAATTACTTCTAGACCGTTTACTACGTAAGATCCATTTGCTTCTTTATCATAACGAGCAAGAGCTGTAGTTACTATGTTTGCTTGTGGTGGCGGTGAATGTTCTATTAATACTCCATTTTCAATGTTATAAATTGGATAAAATTCTCCTTCAGAAAAACGTGGAGAAAGACCTTCTGCTTGATAACCCCAAATGGTGGAAACTTTAAGCCTTGCAGCTCCTACTTCTTGATAATTACGTGTACCAACAGCAGGATCACGAAGGTTTTCATCCTCAAGTTCTGTAATCGTAGATTCTACATAATAAACACCTATGCGAACTGTGGTACTCAGTGGAATAACAAACTCTTCTTTTTCGACTTTTCTAACTGCTCCACGCAGATAGATTTTTCCTCCTTCAAGAGTAACTTTACCAGTTTCTCTATCTATAATACAATTACTTCCTGTTACAACATCACCATCACGAAATATTGCATCTCCTATGCCTTTAAGCTTAGAGAGAGCATACTCCTGAGTCTCGTTTAGTTCTGCTGACTGTAGACCTCTTCCTGCCAGGAACAAGCTTTTTTCGTATTCTTTGTCAGGATTAAAACGGTTATAATAGGCGTTTAAAGTCATTTTGTTTCAAAAAGTTACAACAAATGAAAAAGTTTCCCGAGTTGCAGATGTTCTGATAAGTGGTACGGTATGTTCCAAAACCAATAAAATCCCATGGTCTTCTATATCTTGAGGTTCAAAATATCTCTGTCCTTCAGGTAATTCTTTTTTTACTTTAGTACCAACCATAACCCCTAGCTCTCTGATCACTCGATTTGCTGCATCCGTGAAATCGAAAGTGAATTTGAGAAAAAGATTATTGGTTGGTACATCAGAAGGCCTAAACCTTCCAGAAGGAGTTATAAGTTCGCCGTTTTCATCACCTGTGCAGAATAGCACTTCATCTGCAGTACGTCTGCCAAGTTCATTCAAGAGCTTTATAGAATTTATAGGTTCAGGTGGTGTGCTTTGAATGTACTCTATGGTAACTTTATCACTTACTGGAATAGAGCTATTTTCCGTACGTTTAATTACACCAGTACTGCTATCAACTGTATAGTCAACACTTGGCTGATGCATTGTTTGTCCTGTAACAACCTTCACATCTTTAACAGGTTGATGATCAAGTTTTATTTCACCCTTAACGAAAGTTTTTTCTACTTTATGGCTACTTCCAGAGCTTCCATCACCACTTCCCCAAGCAAGATGGATAGATTGCTTTTTTATGCTGGCTGCTATTGCTGCTCTGCCTGATTGCGTTAGAATTGACATTATCTGTTTTCAACCCTCCTATTATATATAATCGCTTTTTCTCTTCAATTTGTTCAATTTTTTTTATTATTTTTTTATGGTAGTATTGACGCAACTGTTTAATATACTACAGTTATCATAATATTTTTTCTTTTGGATAATGATTGCCAATCAAGAATTCTGGGAAGATGATCTTGAAGTTCCTGCTACTGAGTTACTATTGAGTTTTCAAAATCCTGATTTGTGCAAAAGTTGGATTAACTCTCTTAATAATAAGCAATTAAATGTTATTCTTAAACAACACTTCAATTATCAACAGCATTTGTTTGATAATAGTCCTTATTATGACTATAGGTCAGTTCAGCAAAAGCGTAAATTCCTTATCGACAGCAACCTTGATTATTTACCTAATTATTATTTAATCAGCTACTTTAGCCGTTTGAAGTCTGATTCAGCCATAATTGAGATAGCAAAGCCTATATTGAGTGGCGATGTAAAATATGATAAAAAATCTATACTATTTACTCTCTTTCTTATTGACCATAACTTGCTGAAGCACGTCTTTCTTTTTAATAAAGTTCAAAAAAGAAGTTTTTCATCATTTATTTTAAATAATCCTCCAAGACAAAGACAGAGCTCATTTAAAGATTTTTTGTCGAAAGAGGTACTGCGAGAGATATTAACTCAACATGATTCTCTAGCAAATGACAACTTTGAAAGTAAGTTCAAAGGTTTTTTTTACTACCAAGACCGCATTTACTTATTTATACGTCGTGCTAGTGATTCAGACCTGGTACTTAGCTCAAACCAAGTAATACACGGTTACAAACCTGACTGGATTATTCTTGACTTCTCTTTAAATAGCAATCAGGTAAATTTGTGTACTAAAAACCTCAAACGTGGCTTAGAAATAGCAAACAGCATTGCCAGTCGATATTTTCAACGTGAATGCTCATTTATTAATCTACGTAATCAGAATAAAGTTGCCCAAGTGCGTACATTCTTGACTGACTGTGTACATGAATTAATAAAAGACATCAAATTAATTGAATTAAAGTTTACGTCACCTGAACCAAGCACTTATTTTACATTAAACACAAATTCCATAGAAAAGTGGTTAAAGGTGTTAGAGCCTTCAATTGGCAGTATAATCTACAATATTAGTCTTGTTCAACATATAAAGGTGATATTTAGAAACAAAAAAGTTACTCTATCTTTTCATGCCAATACAGACTATATAGCGATCAATTATTCAGAACACGTACTTGATAAAAAAGAACGTGAAGATTTTAAGTTAATGTTTTCCAATACTTATGGACTTACCATTCTGTCAAAAGCAAAATCCAACTTTCTACAGGCAAATAGTTACTAATCTGCTACGGTGGAGTGACTCTTATGATACACCTAGCAGAGATTATTTAGAAGTTGCACAATACCTGTCAAGTCTTGGGTTTGTAAATTTAAGAGAATATTACTTTATAATCTGTGCTAATGATGAAGATGAGTTTGATTTTCATGTAATAAATCCTTTCTGCAACAATAGATTAGAAATTGTCAGCGATTATGATGAAGATTATGATAACCCAATAATGTGTGACCTCTGTGAACGTGATATTTTACCTGATACTTATAAAAAACAGCGTTACTTTTCTTTAGAGGTAAAAGTTAATCATTTGAAAGTTATAGAATGGTTTGAAAAGCAATTAGCAAGTTTAAAGATTACTTGTAATAAAGTAGCAACCGGAGTTTATTATGTTATTGTTGACACAAGCCTTATCAGCTTAATTATTCCCGAATGCTGTCCTGATAACTCATACTCTGCTGTGGATAAGTTAAAAACCACCCCTACTGCTTTAATAACTTTTAATAAGGAGAGTCTTAAGCCACCACTGAATCTACACATTGTTCGTATAGCAGATCTAATTTGCGAAGATCAAAGTTTAAATGAAGTATTGCATCAAACAGTAGAAAAAGGAGTACCAGAATTATTACCTAATGTTTCTTTTCAGGCATTCAATTGCTATTCTTACATTCCATTGCAACAGACTAAGTCTACTCCAGCAGAAAAGACTTTTCAGCTCCATATTAAAGGCAATGACATTTGTGTTAATGGTATAGGAGTTATCGAAACACAGTCAAAGTCTGGAAGAATATTTTTTATTTTCTTAGATCAATTTTTTCATGACTTTAAAAGTGGAATTTCTCCAGAGCAATACAAAACTTTAAACGTTGGAGAAATTGCAAATCGCTTAGAAAACATTCACGATGTTGAACAACAAATTCGCAAACCAATAAATAGAATGCAAAAAACTATAGCAGAGAAATTGGCTATAACTTTAGGTTTAAATGTCAAAAAAGACGATATTATTCAAACTCTGCCATGGTCAGGGATAGGTACTAAGGAATATGGCTACAGGCTTAATCCTTTTACTATTGTTCTTAAAAAATGAGTGTTATTAAATATCTCTCCTCGTTAAATGCTCAGCCACTTTCATAACTTTTACGCGCTCTGGTATTTCTTTTTCATAGAATTTAATATAACCTGAAGCAACTAATGCGTTAACATATCTACGAATGGAATGACAACTCTTCAAACCAAATGTATCTTCAAATAAATAGCAAAATTGGCTTTTAGTATAAAATTTTCCCTTAGCTGCTCTCTCATTAATTAACCGTAAAATGATGTCATAACTTTTTTTTCGACGTTGTTTTACAGTTGGTTTTTCTGATACAGTTTGCCAACTGTCATTTACTTTTTCGATCTGCATAGGTAAAATAGATTTACCATTTCTAAGTTCAAATATCAATTGACGAGTATTTTGTTCTCCGTTTGGCTTGATCATCATTATCCCTGAAGTATAAAAACTTCTTAAAGCCGATGCTCCGCTAAAGTTTTGAAATGGTTCCTCTACTAATGACTTTTTCGATACCTTGTTAGTATTGTGCGTTAAAATGATTCCACAACTAGGGTTTGTTATAGACCTCAATTTTTCAACTCTATCTTTTAAAAAACAAAACATCGAGCTATTACTATTTTCTCCTTTATATTGATTGAAATCAAAAACACCACGTAGTGTATCTATAGCAATGATATCAACTGTTTTAACGTCTAGTCTCTCTGCTATAATATCTTTTACTTCTTCTACTCCTTGAGAATTCAAAAGTAAGCTTGTTTTTGGTGTAATAATTAAATTTTTTGATATTAATTCTAGAGATTTATCATCAAATTTCAATTGTTGTAGCCGTTCCTTAATGTAGGGATATTCAAGATCAGTTTGAAGATAAAAGATCTTTAATGGTCTAATTGGAACCATACTCAAAAACGGTAGTCCCGCTGACAGATGTGCTAACCAAGAAAGCAGTAGATCAGTCTTGCCAACCTTTGGAGCTCCTCCAAGTAGTAAGAGTCCTCCAGGAGTAAGAATTCTCGGTAAAATTATATCCTCTGGTGATGGAGATTTATCATTTAGATAATGACTAGCAGGAAATGCTTTTTTCTCAGATAATACACTTAAACTTTCACGGTTCTCAGATGATATACCTAAACTTTCAGGATTCTCACAGGACATACCTAAATTGTCTAGTTCCACTGCTACTTTTTTAACATATTGTTCATCTTTTTCCGGCCAAATTATTATATGCTTATCTGTTAGCATAGACCAATCCGTTTTCTCAATATCATCATCTATTGCAGTTGTTGCTGTAAAACCTCTCTTTATTAAACTATCAGCACGGTTTTCACCTTTAACTATAATCACTTCATCAGACTTAATAATACCGGGAATGTTATATAATGGCTTCAGACCATTCCTAGAGGTTCTTAGATTCCATATATGTCTATAATTGTTTTTATACAAATAAACATAAGCTATAGCCTCATTATTTTTATCAAGGTAGCTATATTTTGCTATTATATGCTCACTAAGCCACTTGGTTATAAGGCTGGTAATCTCAGAAAAATCAGTTTTATTGGTTATTATGCTCCAGAGTTCAATAATATCTCCGTTAGTTTTCTTATCACAGTTGTACCAAGTGCCAGTTTGCTTACCTTCTGCCACTACCATCAAGTGGTCTTTATTAATATTTCCAGAATAGAACCCATAACCAAATTTACCACCAGGCAATAAGTAAGACAGACACTCTTTAATATTGTGAGCCAATAACATTTTTATCTCTTGTCTTGATTCAGTAATGCAAAACTCCATGTAACCTCCGATTAATTTACTATAAAAATAGTTGCAATTTATTTAGAATGGTATCCAATCAGCGTCTGAATTTTTCTCTTGTTCAGGAGTAATGACCGTAGCAATTCTGTTCCTATCTCCATAGGTATTATTAGCCTCAATGCCTACTTTTGCTGTGAACTCCAGGCCGTTTAAATCTGCAATTGAGTTGATTTTTCGCGCAAGAACTGCTTTTTCTGATGTGTCATTTGTATGAATATTACGAGCTGACTCTAAAATACTGCGAATCATAGAACGTCCAGATTCTCCCCAAGTATCTTCTTTACCTTCTGATTTGCCACTTTTAATACCAATTATTTGGTAAATCTTACATTTTGCGTATGGACCTTCAATGACGGTAAATTCAGCGTTTAAATAGATGCTGCCAGTATCATAGCTTTTAGTGAACCAATTTTCGTAACCACCAGGCTTAATTGCCATTTTTACCTTGACTATTGTACCTTTAGGTATTAAACTACTCTGTAGTTTCGCATTATTGAAATCAGTTAAAAAATCTTGCAGCATAAGTTGCCCCCTATATATCAATTGATTTTTAAAAAAAGCTCAGTTATTCCAGTGATCAAGAAGCTGCCAGCTACCGTTGATCTTATCGATAAGTTTATTTGGCACACGTTCACCATTGCGTAGCTCAAATACTATTTGACGTCTGGTACTTTCCTCATCATAAGCAACCATCACCATGCCAGTAGTGTAAAATCCCCTGAGAGATCCAGCACCACTTAAGCCCTGAAATGGATCTTCTTCGAGCATTTTCTTGGATAATTTTTTCGTGTGATGCGTTAATATTATTCCAGCATTTGGGTTAATAGCATTACGTAGTTTTTCAAGAGTTTTTTGCAGAAAGAATAGCATAGCGCTATTATCGTTTTCATTGCCATACTCACTACTAAAGATGTTGCGCAGAGGGTCCACTGCCAAAATATCAGGCTTAAAGCGTTCCTTCGCAATTTCTTTTATGTAATTTATTTCTTCATGGCAAAATGATAAATGCACTTTTGGCGTAATTATTAGGTTATTAGCAGCTATTGCCAAAAGTTCTGGATCAAGTTGAAGACATTGCAAACGTTCCTTCATATATTCGTATTCAATTTCAGTTTGCATGTAGAAGATTTTCAAAGGTCTACTTGGAGTCATACCAAGAAAAGAAACACCTGCAGCCATATGGACAAGCCAAGAGATCAAAAAGTCACTTTTACCTATTTTAGGAGGGCCACCTAGAACCAATAAACTTCTCTGAGTTAAAATTCTTGGTGAGACGATGTCTTTCGGTATAGGTGATTGGTCATTCAAATATTCTTTCATACTGAAAAAGGGAATCTTTTGACCAGTAGTTAAAAAGTCTTGTAACATATGTAACCTCCAAAAGTTAGTTGTGTGGCATAAATTGAGTAGAAGTAGAAAAGGTTTTAGTTTTGATTTTTGTAAGTAATTTACCTAAATGCGGCTCTTCAACCATATCAAGGCAACCACTACGATCTTTAGCAGGATATCCCCAAGAATTAATAGTATGGCAAACAAAGGAACGTACCTCTGTACCATCATCCTTCTTGATGCTTACCATGCTAATTACTTCATCAACAATACCAGGTATTTCACTGGCAGTTTTAGCTCCTTCGCATTGTGGTAGCCAAGTTGGACGATTGAAGTCATCTAAATATTGACCTAACGTACCAACTGTAATGATATCTTTATTGGGAATATGTTGAAACTGATTGAGCCAAGCCATCATTTCTTGAGCAAGTAACCCGTATGCAGCTCTCATGTCTTGTTTGCCATTTCTGTCAGAGAAAGCTTCTGGTTGCATTTTTGCCCATAAAAGACATAACCGCGAGGCTACTGTAATACTGTCGATAAAAATATAGCTATATTTAGAGAATTCTAGATCTTTGTACTTACTGAATACATGCTCATAGTGTCTTTGACTATATGCTGAATCAGATTTTAATGCAGGATTAGGTCCACCAATTAGGCAGGCAATATCGCGAGCTTGATTCCAGGTACGAATACTTATAGAATCCCCTTGCCAATCTTGAACAGCAAGTAGCCCAGCTTCAAAATCAAGACAAAGTGTCGGTTCATTCAAAGTTTTAAGCAGACTGGTCTTACCAATTCCATATGGTCCGAAGATTACTATCTTCACACCTGTTACCATTTTTACTCTTTGTTCACTATTTATTATTTTTAAAGTCATAGTTTTATTACCCCTTCATAATATGTAATCGCAAAATGACGACGATTTGTTCAAAAATTTTCATAAATATATTTTGAGATGAGCAAGTTTAGCGCGTATTTGTTCTCTAATGTCATAGATGGTTGTTCTAGATATTCCATGTATTTCTGCGATTTCAGAGATACTATGAGATTCAAGCTGATAACAAATGTCCTGCCAGAGCTTTGGTAGTTTTGAAATTGCTTCGTTTATATCAACACTAGCTGCTACTTTATCTGCAAAATTACTATTTTCATCAATAACATCATCCAAGTCAGTAATATCAACAAATGCTACGCCTGCTTTACTACCACGTTTAGCACAGGATTGTTTGCGTAGAAGGCTTATTGCATGGTTTTTTATGACACTATGAATAAATGCATTTCTACCACTTTCTTCACCATTATACTGGCTTAAATCAGACCAAGTTTCACATAAGAGCTGCTGCTTTATATCTTCAATATCAGAATTAACACAGCATTTATAAGATTTAATTTGTCTAGCACGTTTTCGTATTTGTTTAATGATTGAAGGATCAATACCAGGATATTTATTTTTAGATTGCATATAGCACTCCATGAAAGATTGAAAGGAATAAGGATGAAGGGTTTTAACCTCACTTTGTACGGCATGGGAAAAATTCGTTCCCCCATATGAAAAAATAAAACTATTGATATTCTGGCCTTTTTTCTTGAAGCATCCCCCATGTGAAAAATTTGTTCAGACATGGTTCGGTGAAAAGAAGAAAAATAGGTTGATCCAATAAGATTTCTACTAAAGAATTAAAGATTTTATAAAACTTTTTTAACCCTATAAAGAAAGGTGAATTTTTTTGTCAGGCTTGTAAGAAATTTCTTTACAAACAAAAAGCGTTATTGCATAGAGGTGGTATAATTCATTACAGAATCGTCTTGAAACGCAATTGAAGGTCATTTTATTTTTTTCTAAGCATTTGTTTAACCGCTTCTTTCTGGAGCATCTAAAATTCATAGTCCTCTATAATAATTATACCGGATTAGTCACAACTTTTTCCGGAAATTTTTCAAAAAAAGTTTAAATAATTTTAAAATTGGTTCGATAAAGCTCATCAAAAAGACAAAAATGATTAGGCCTTTTAAATCTACTAAAGACTTTGATTTTAAAACTCAGCATGTTTATCCTTCCACTGTTTGTTAGGTTTTTTATGTTCTTTCAAGTTAATTCAGCTTTAAAAAAAATTTCTTTATAACTAAAATAAAACATGATAAAGTTGGGTAGGAATCTTTTGCGAAGTTAAAATGTAGTGTTAATTGCCTTTTAATCGGTTTTAATGTGGTTTATAAGCGTTCTTTAGTTCAAGGTAGTATAATTTGACCTTAAAGTCGTAGAATCTTTTAAAAACGCTATTGTCAGTCATTTGTTCTTTTTTATTCAATTTAAATATCTTAGTAATATTTTTGTAGTCTTTTTACTTTCATTAACATTTTATACTGTTTGTAATTTACTATTATTTATATTTATTATTACTTTTATTTATTACTCATATATATTATATAATAATATAAGGGTTTTAGGAACGTAGAATCAGCCATAATGGCCAACTTTAGAGGGGTGCTTTCTAGGAACACTTTTAGGAATAGAGAGTATAAAGTTTAGGTTTCTAGAGGTATTTTTCATTCCTTAATTTCTGATTACTGATTCAGTAACGCAGGAATAGGAACATAATTCAATTATTAGTGGTATGATTTTTTATATATTCTATCAACTTCTAGTTGAAGTTATAATATATAATGTATTCCAATGCTTGTAATAAAAAAATAGGGTAAACTCTCAGATGCTTGAAGAGCTTACCCGTAATTTTATCTACAACTAATTTTGTTATTGGAAAGACAAATAGAACATATTATGAATTTGCTTAAACTCTTCAATTATAGTCAAAAAGGGCTGTTTCTAATTTGTCTTGTTAGCAATGAGATTTGGTATAATACCTTCAGCTCCATGAGTAAATTTTCCAACACCACGAGCAAAAGGGCCTTCTCTAACATCAAGCCATTTATCTTCTCTCGAGCCTGTAGAAATTCCTTTTACTAACTTCTTTGTTTGTAGAAGTTCTTGTACTATACGCTCTAGTCTATCTCTCCCTAGACCATGAAGAATATCAGGTAATCTGTGCCGTTGTTTGTATACTCCTGTATTTCCTGTATGAGTGAATGGATGCCCTGCAACAGCAGATCTTGCAATTGCATCAACAAGATACATTTTAAGGTCTTTTTCACTAGCATTTTTACCTTTTAGTTGCACTGTTATATCTTCTAATAGCCCTGTTTCTTGGTTTCTCAGGTAAGTACGTACAGTTCGGTCAGCTAAACCATTTGCCTTAACAACTGCTCCATAAAATAACGCATTCTGTCTTGGAGCTTCTCCTATTGATTGAAAGATCTCTGGCTTAGCTGTACCTTCTACTGGCCAAAAAGCATATGAGCATCTGACACCATTAACAAGAGCAGATGTGCCTCTAATTGCATCACGTGCTTGTTCAGCAGTTAATATAGGCTTTTCTCCTTTTGGTTTTCTCAGATGATGAGCAGTAACTATCGAAGCTCCGGTACTACATGCTAAATCAGACAATAAACACATTAGATAATCTCCTACAGCAGGATCAGCATTTATGTCTGCATGAATAAACGATGCAAGAGGATCAAACACAACTAATTTCAGATCTTTAATTTTATCAAGTTGTTTTATTATAGACTCAAATTCAGGCGAAACTTCAATAATTTTACCACGAATACTTCTCAGTATTGTCAGTGATCCTCTTACGTTTGGTAGTGGTACTATAAACAGCTTATCTTTAAATTTTAATCTTTTACATTCAGGATCAAGACGTTCAAGCCGACGGTGTACCTCGCCTGCATCATCTTCTGCTGAAAAGATTACTACTGATCCATGTTCAGTAACAGGTGAACCAAAACCACATATCTGATCTGTGTCACTTGCAACCTTAAGCGCCAAATCGAGGAGTAGCATACCCTTACCTGTATCTCCCATAGCAGCTACTATTGAAGTAACACCCAAAGGAAATATTCCTTCAACAAGAAACTTTTGCTCTGGTACTGGACCTACAAAACGATCTGCACTCCAGTCTAAAATGTTCAGTGGTGGTCTAATAATTACCTTTTTCAAGTTATTTTCAATGAAGTCAGAAACATTTGTGTTTTCTTGTACATAGTCCGCAGCATCCCAACCTTTTGGTTTACCTTCTGGAATTTTGACTATAGAAAGCGATGCAATACCTAAGCTGAGAAGTTTTGTAGTAGCATTTTCAGCATATTGTTTACCAGGCTCATCGTTATCCGGCCAAATAACAATATGCTTGCCTTTAAGTTGTGACCAGTCAGTTTTGTCCGCATCTGCATTTGCTCCAGACATTGTGGTTGTTGCAGTAATTCCTTTTTCTATTAGTGCTTCTGCGCATTTTTCACCTTCAACAAGAATGATTTTATCAGACTTCAAAATACCAGGGATATTGTATAGTGGTCTTGTATCAGGTGCTTTATAACTCAACGTTTTAACATTAAAAGGCTTGTATACTTTTTTCTTTCCAGGAAAATCAGAACGGTAAACTTTTACAATCACCTGACCATTTTCATCATAATAATTCCAACTGTAGGTAATAAATTTCTCAAAGTCTTCGTCAATGTATTGCTTCTCTGTATATTTTTTGTTATACCCAAGCCACTCAGCTATAGAAGCTATTATCTCATGAAATTCTGTTTTGGAGTGTACTTCTGCCCAAAGATCAATAATATCACCACCTTGATTTGTTGCAAAATCTTTCCAAAGCCCAGCTTTACTACCAGTTAATTCTACTACTAAACTTTTTCCTCGATTACCATGTACATCACCTACATAAAACCTATTACCATGAAAAACCCCATTTGGTAGCAAGTAAGAAAGACAAGATCTGAGATCGGCCAGAAGCCTTAATTTTATGTTCGCTGTTTCTTCTGATGATGGTAGATAACTTTGTGAAATAGTATTGTTGAAATCGCATGAAATATTCATAAATTCTCCATTAAAACTTATCAGGGATTTTTTCTGTTTCCTCATAAGTAATTAATCGCAAAATGAAATGAATTTGTTCAGCGTAATTTGAAAAAACATAAAAAATAATATTTTTTTGAACATTCTGTGAAGTTTTTGCGATATATATTAGTAGAGGGGTATGAAAGTTTGAAACTCGTAATTTTCACTCCCACTATTTTCAAGAGGTAACTTAAGTGTCCATGTTATTGCTTAGGCTACCTCCAAACAAATATCTTACAGAATGTCAATACTAACACTAGATTTAGGGAAACAAACCGGATGGGCTATTCTACATGATGGAATAGTTCAAAGTGGCAGTGAGAGTTTTCATACTAGTCGTTTTAGTGGAGGTGGCATGGTATTTCTAAATTTTCGTAAGTGGTTGAATGAAATGAAAGAAAAATTTCCAAGTATTGAAACAGTTTATTTTGAGGAAGTGAGAAGACACCTTGGAACTGATGCAGCGCATTGCTATGGCGGTTTTCTTGCAGTGTTGTCTGCTTGGTGTGAAGAACATCATGTGCCATACAAAGGTGTTAATGTTAAAACTATAAAACGCTTTATAACAGGCAAAGGTAATGCAAGTAAGAGTGAAGTTATTGAAGCGATACGTGAAAAAAGTTTTTCACCTAGAGATGATAATCAAGCAGATGCTTTAGCTTTGATGTTCTATGTTATGGACTTTGGTAAAGATATTAATAAGCTGAGAAATCCATAAAAAGTGGGTCCTTTCGGCCATACTGGCGGGTTTGGTGGGTTTGACCTCAGGCCTTCTTTAGCGTCAGACATATTTTAAATATTAACTTTTTAATTAGTATAGCAATTATATGAATTTAGTAATCCACTATTATCCTGTTGAAAACCTCGTCGAATATAAGCGTAATCCTCGTAAAAATGATGACGTAGTAAATAGAATGTGTGCTTCTATTCGGGAATTTGGCTTTCGTATACCAATAGTTGCAAAAAGCGATGGAACTGTGGTTGATGGTCATTTAAGACTTAAAGCAGCAAGAAAACTTGGTATGGAAAGTATACCAGTGGTTTTAAGTGATAATTTAAATGAACCACAAACCAAAGCTTTTCGATTACTGGCCAATCAATCAGCTAACTGGGCAAAGTGGGATGATGATCTTTTAAAGGTAGAAATTCAAGAGTTAGAAGATTTGCAGTTTGATCTTAAAATGACTGGATTTGAATTAGAAAAAGTTCAACATTTCCTTGATGATTTAGATAGTGAAAAAGAAGATTTTTCTGACTTGGTTGGTGATGAAAAAAGGGTAGAAATAACAAAACCAGGGGATTTATGGATTTTAGGTGATCATCGAATCTATTGTGGTGATAGCTCTATAGTTGAATCATATAAAGCGCTGTTAGATGATAAAATGGCAGATATTACTGTGTGTGATCCTCCATATAATGTTGATTATGGTAGCAGTCAGGAGAGAGAAGATAAAAAAATATTAAATGATAATCAAGGTGAAAAGTACGAACTTTTTCTCTACGACATCTGTTCCAATATTTTAGCATATACGAAAGGTGCAATTTACATCTGCATATCATCATCAGAGTTTTCAACGTTGCAAAAAGTATTTGAAGAAGCAGGTGGTCGTTGGTCAACATTTATCATTTGGGCAAAGAATCATTTTACACTAGGCAGATCAGATTATCAAAGACAATACGAAGCAATGCTCTACGGTTGGAAAAATGGCAATAAACGTGAGTGGCATGGAGGAAGAAATCAAAGTGATCTGTGGTTTTATGATAAGCCAACGCACAATACACTACACCCAACGATGAAGCCAGTAGAGCTAATGGAGAGAGCAATAGTAAACAGCAGCAGATCAGGAGACATAGTTCTTGATCCATTTAGCGGCTCTGGAAGTACACTGATTGCATGTGAGAGAACAGGAAGAATTTGTAGGACAATAGAGTTAGATTCAAAATTTGTAGATGTAACCATAAAACGTTGGCAAATATATACCGGAAGAGATGCCCTTTTAGCCAGTACTGGTAAAACTTTTGCAGAAATTCAAGAAGAAAATTCGTAAAAAGGAGCAATAAAGAGAGGAGGAAAAGAGTGGAAAAAATCACACAAACAGAGTGGGCAAGAGAGATAGGAGTATCAAAGCAATATGTCTGTTATTTAGTAAAAAAAGGAATAGTTAAGTTGGAGGATAGTTTGATCAATAGAGAACAAGCAAATGAAGCGGTAGCAGCAATAAGAGATCCAAGTCAGCCACTTAGGAGGAAAAATCCAGAAAACGAAAATACAAGTAATCTTTCTACAATGTTGCTAAAAACGCGAATAAAAAATGAGATGGAACGTGGTAAACTGCTTGAGGCGAAAGCTAAGGCTGAGATAGGAGAACTTGTAGCAGTAGAAGAAGTAAAAAGTGAGGCATTTAACGTAGCAAGAGTTGTCCGTAATAATTTGCTTAATATTCCAAATAGAGTTTCAGCGCTGCTTGCATCACTGAGTGACACTGAAAAGATTCATGGAACATTGACTGAGGAAATTACAAACTCACTTGAAGAATTATCTAACACTAAATTTCAAATATAAAAAAGATTTTGAATATAAAATGGCTGATAACTTAAGTTTAGAGTTAATCAAGTGTCTCATTAATCAACCTGGATTAGATGTTAATGTCAGAGGGTTAAACGGAAAAACTCCACTGCATTGCGCTATAGAGTTTGATGAATTAAGCATGGTAGATTTGTTACTCACGAAAAAGAATATTAATCCTTTTGTGGAAGATAATGAAGGTAAAACATCTCTTGATTACGCCAAAGAAGGGAAAAAAGTAGAAATATTACAAGCACTAATTAATAACAAATACGGGTCAGAACAAGATAGCTTACTTCATTTAGCTGCAATGATAGGTGAAGTTAATGCAGTTAGATATTTGATCAGAAAAGGTATTGACGTTAATGTACGAAATGCTTTGCATCATACTCCATTACATCTAGCAGCAGGAATAGGACATGCAGAAGTTGTAAAGATTTTGATAAGAGAAGGAAAAGCTGAAATAGATGTCTTTGATGCACGAAATCAGACACCAATGCACTATGCAGTTAATAACAAAAAGTTGGAGATAGTAAAGTTACTGCTAAAGCTTGGAGCAGATGTAAATAGCGCGCGCATTGGACAAAACTCAATGAAATTGTCGTCTATGCATATAGCTGTAAGTAATACTAATTATGATGAAAGAGACTTATGTCTTGATATCCTCAAATCCTTAATAAAAGAGCCTAATGCTCAAGTCAATTTGCAAGACTATGAAAATAAAACACCACTACATTACGCTGAAAGACTTAAAACAATAGAAGTTTTACTAACGCGAGAAGATATAGATCCATTGGTAAAAGACGATAGCGGCAAGACACCATTTGATTACGCTAAACCTGAGATAAAGAAGACTTTGATGAGCAATAAGTATGGTTCTGAGAAGAATAGTCTACTCCATTTAGCTGCACAAATGGGAGAAATTGAGCTTGTAGATACAATTTTAAAAGAAGAAATCGATATTGATATTGTAAATAATAAAGGTTTATCACCGATTTACCTTGCTGCGGAAAAAGGGCATTTACATGTAGTAAAGTTATTGCTGAAAAAAGGAGCAAATTATACACCTGTTCTGCACTTAGCAATCAAGTCAAATAATTTAGAATTGCTAAAAACTTTATTTACTGAAAAAAAGGTGCAAATTGCTCAGCAGAGATAGCCGTATTAATTTTCCAACCTTATATAAATATATAGCAGCAGAGAGAATAGCAGATAAAGGACGAAAAAACATAATAATATTATCTGCATCTATACTACAGTCAGCGCAATAGCAGTAGGCAGTATATATAGGGTTGATACAGCAACAACAATAAGCAATGCAATCATTTTTGCAACAATAACAGGAATACTTGCGCTTATTATAGCAATAATGATAAGTGAGATGAGCAAAAGATATATAGAAAATGAATTTCAGAAAAAGATGTTTATGGAATTGGAGGAGTGTGGAGGAATAAACTCTACTGTTAACAATATTGAGATAGAACCAATTATGAGTAGATGCAGACAATGATATACGCTAGAGCTTTTTCTGAAGGTTTAAAACCAGATCCAGAGCTTAAAGTATCAGAGTGGGCGAATGAGTATCGAGTTTTAGCGCCAACTGCAGCATCAGAGCCAGGAAAATGGAGAACAGAGAGAACTCCTTATTTAAAAGAAATAATGGATTCATTATCTCCGTCTTCATCTGCAGAAAAAGTAGTATTCATGAAAGGAGCGCAGATTGGAGGAACAGAAGCTGGCAACAATTGGATTGGCTATATCATCGATCAAACACCAGGACCAATGCTAGTAGTACAGCCAACAGTTGAAATGGGAAAACGTTGGTCAAAAGGAAGATTTGCGCCGTTAATAGAGAGTACACCATGTTTAAAAAGTAAAGTAAAAGACCCAAGGTCAAGAGATTCAGGCAATACTGTGCAAAGTAAGGAATTTCCAGGTGGAATAGTAGTAATAACCGGAGCAAATAGCAGTGTAGGTCTCAGATCCATGCCAGTAAAATATCTCTTTCTTGATGAGATAGATGCCTATCCAGGAGATTCGGGAGGTGAAGGAGATCCAGTTTTACTCAGCATAGCCCGTACTAATACATTTGCACGGCGAAAGATTTTTTTAGTATCAACGCCAACGATTCATGGAATAAGCAGAATTGAGAAAGAATTTGAAGCAACAGATAAGAGATATTTTTTTGTACCATGTCCGCATTGTAATTACTATCAAGTTTTAAAATGGTCACAAATAAAATGGGAGAATAATGATTCAAAAACAGCACATTATATCTGCACTGAATGTAGCGGCAAAATAGAAAATCATCAGAAGACAGAGATGCTTGATCGTGGAGAATGGAGGCCTACTAATAGAGTAAAAGGTGAGAAAAAAGGATTTCATCTTTCAAGTCTTTATAGTCCAGTTGGCTGGTATAGCTGGCAACAAGCAGTAGAGGATTTTCTGCATGCAAAGGAAAGTGAACAATTACTGAAAGTTTGGATAAATACCACTTTAGGAGAAACTTGGGTAGATAAAGGAGAAGTACCAGACTGGAAGCAATTATTTAACAGAAGAGAATTTTTTCAGATTGGCACAGTACCAAAAGGCGAAGTAGTTCTCACAGCAGGAGTTGATGTTCAAAAAGATCGTTTAGAAGTAGAAGTTGTAGCATGGGGAAAAAGCCGTGAAAGTTGGTCAATAGACTACCGAGTATTTGAAGGTGATACTGGAAGAGTAGAAGTATGGGAAAAGCTTTCAGAGTTACTCAATCATCATTTTATCGGTGAAAATGGGCTTGAATACATGATAAGCATGATGGCAGTTGATGCTGGATATGCAACGCAAGAAGTATACAACTGGGTAAGAGGTCATCAAGGATCTGGAAGAGTGATGGCAGTCAAAGGTGTAAATAAAGCACTAGTACCACTGAGCAGCCCAAGTAGAGTAGATATAACAGTTGGTGGTCAAAAGCTAAAAAGAGGAATAAAGCTCTGGCCAGTAGGAGTATCGATATTAAAGTCAGAGCTTTTTCAATTACTTAATATTTTAAAAGAAGGTGAAGAAACACCGCCAGGGATATTGTCATTTTCCTGAGTATGCACCTGAGTATTTTAAGCAGCTAACGGCAGAGCAATTAGTCAGTAAGGTAGTAAAAGGATACACCAAACAAGAGTGGCAAAAGGTAAGAGAAAGAAATGAAGTATTAGACTGTAGGATTTATGCAAGAGCTGCATCTATTGCGCTTGGAATCGATCGTTGGCCAGAGAGTAAATGGAATAGTTTGAGTGGAAAAATGGAAAGCAAAAAGCCTAAAAAAGTAAGACAGAGTAAGTGGCTTGGTAATCAAAATGTACAGTGAAAAATATTTAACTCAAGTTGAGAAAGCAATTCAAAAACTGCAAAGCGGAGAAAGAGTTGTCTCAATTGCATATGGTGACCATGTTGTGCGGTACGGGGAAGTTCAAATAAAGGATTTATTGGAGCTCAGGCAACGAATAAAAGCGGGGTTAAAAGTTGCAGGCATGAGGCCAAAGAGGAAAATTGTTTTTTCAACGAGTAAAGGAATTTTATAAATGCTGCTAAAAACCTTCAAGCAATTATTTAACAAACAAAAGATAAAAAGCTCAGCGTGGGATGCAGAAGGCTCAGGAAGAAGATTTTTTCACTTTCAACCAGAGTTAGGAAGTATAAACAATTTGCTGTCTCAAAACCTTGAAACTTTACGTAGTAGATCACGTGATATGGTGAGAAAAAACCCATATGCAGCAAATATCATTGATACAATAGTAAGTAACTCGATTGGAACAGGAATAAAACCACAATCAAAAGCAAGGGATGGAGAATTTCGAAAGAAGGTGCAAGAATTATGGCTAAAATGGACAGATGAAGCAGACAGTAGCGGAGTAAGTGATTTTTATGGATTACAAGCTCTAGTATGCAGAAGTATGATAGAGGGAGGAGAATGTTTTGTACGTTTAAGAACGAGAAAGCTGGAAGATAGATTTTCTGTACCATTACAACTGCAAGTACTTGAGTCTGAACATTTAGATAATAAAACAAATCAAACTTTAGGAAATGGTAATGTAATAAGAAACGGGATTGAGTTTAACAGGCTTGGGCAAAGAGAGGCATATTACTTATTTAGAGAACATCCAGGAGAAGGCTCATTTGGAGAATCAGTGAGAGTACCAGCAAATGATGTTTTACATATTTATAGACCATTAAGACCTGGGCAAATCAGAGGGGAGCCTTGGCTTTCTAATATACTGCTGAAGCTTTATGAGCTTGATCAATATGATGATGCAGAATTAGTGAGAAAAAAGACAGCAGCAATGTTTGCTGGATTTATTACGAGACTCGATCCAGAAGCAAATATCATGGGAGAAGGTGAAGCAAGTGAGCAAGGAGTAGCACTATCTGGTCTGGAACCTGGAACAATGCAGCTTTTAGACCCAGGAGAAGACATAAAATTTTCAGAGCCATCAGATGTTGGAGGAAGTTATGAAGCATTCATGAGACAGCAACTGAGGGCAATAGCAATAGGTACAGGAATAACATATGAGCAGCTAACAGGAGATTTAACCGGTGTTAATTACTCATCAATCGAGCAGGACTGATAGAGTTTCGCAGTAGAGTGCGCTATGCTGCAACATAACATTATGGTATTCCAATTTTGCAGACCAGTATGGAATAGATGGCTAGAGTTAGCAGTACTTTGTGGAGAACTCTGTATAGATGAAAAAGTAGTAAAAGCAGCGAAAGAAGAAGTAAAATGGATACCACAGGGATTTGATTGGGTGGATCCACTGAAAGACCAGCAAGCACAGCAAATGGCAGTAAGGAATGGATTTAAGAGTCGATCGGAAGTAGTATCAGAAATGGGTTACGATGTAGAAGAAATTGACCAAGAAATAGCAGAAGATCAAAAGCGAGCTAATTCTTTTGGACTTTGTTTCGATTGTGACGTTAATGTGCCATAAAATACAATAAGGGGAGGAAGGTGATGTGGATAAATAAACCAATAATGGTAGAGAGAAGAAGTTTTGAACTACTATCATTATATAACAGCAAACAACCTATCTTTAAGAATTTAAAGCATTTTCATATAAATCCAAAAGGAATAGCAATAATACGTATTTATGGAGTTTTGACAAAAAAAACAGAAGCTTTTGATCATATTTTAGACATGACTTCGTATGAAAATATTCATGAAGAGATAGAGAGTGCTTTAGAAGATAAAAGCATAGAGACGATTCTACTTGACATAGACAGTCCAGGAGGGGAAGTAAACGGTGTCTTTGACCTAGCTGATTTTATTTATGAATCAAGAGCAAAAAAGAGAATTATTGCAATAGCAAATGATGATGCATATTCTGCTGCGTACGCTATAGCCTCTAGCGCTGAAAAGATTTTTCTCACCCGCACTTCAGGAATTGGGAGTATAGGAGTAATAGCAAGTCATATAGATCAAAGTGGATTTGACGAAAAACAGGGAATAAAATATACCACAATATTTGCTGGTAGTCGGAAGAATGATTTAAATCCGCATGAGCCAATGACGTCTGAAAGTTTAGAAAGCTTACAAAAAGAAGTAGGAAGACTATATGAAATGTTTTTGCAGCTAATAGCAAGAAACAGAGGTCTTTCAATTGAAAAGATTCGATCAACAGAAGCAGGTCTATATTTTGGCGAGAAAGCAGTAGAAATAGGTCTTGCAGATGGAGTTACAACATTTTTTGAATTTATCAATAATCATAAAAGTAGGAGTGTTAGTATGACAACTAATGAGTTAACTGATGAAGGCTACGAGAACTGTCGTAGAGAAATTTTAGAGATAATAAGATTATGTAATATATCAAAGATGCCAGAAAAGATAGGAGAATTTATTGAGCAAGGCGTAAGTATTGAGCAAGCCAGGGAAGTTTTAATGGAGTTACTTGCAGAGCAAACGAAGAAGACAGAAATACTAAGTGCAATACCACAGAATTCAGGAGAAGAGTTGATGATGCAGGTAGCGAAAAGTCGTGCGCAATCAAACATTTAAAGTATGTGTATAACCGCCGTGTATAACAACCACAAATATGGCGGTAAAAAAATAAAAAAAGGAGAAAAGGAAATATGACATGTATAACCGAACAAAATAATCTGGGTGACTTATTAAAGTATGAGGCATCAAGTCTATATTCAAGAGATCAGATAACAGTAGCCAAGGGGGAAAATCTGAAGCTAGGAACAGTTGTTAGTCGTGATAAAGACAACATGATTAGGATAATCAATCCAACTGCCACAGATGGGACACAAACGGCGATAGGAGTGATAGCAAGCGATGTAAACGCAAAGGAAAATAGTAAAGGAGTAATTGTTACTCGTGTTGCAATGCTAGCAGATCATGCAGTTGTGTGGCCAGCAAATATCACTGAAGAGCAGAAAGCTGCAGCAATAAAGCAACTTGAAGCACAAGGATCATTATCCGCAAGGGAGTTTAAAAAACTATTAAAAATACATAAGGGGGAAAAGAAAGAATGCAAAATCCATTTACAAATACAGCATTTAGCATGACGGCACTAACAAATGCGATGAATATATTGCCGATAAATTATGGACGTGTTGAAAATTTAAATTTGTTTCCAAATAGGTCAGTAAGATTTAGACATATTACAATAGAAGAACATAAAGGAGTTTTAAGTTTACTACCAACGCAAGTTCCAGGAGCACCAGCAACAGTAGGAAAAAGAGGAAAAAGAAAGGTAAGAACATTTACGATTCCGCACATTCCGCATGATGATGTAGTGCTGCCAGAAGAAGTACAAGGAATAAGGGCATTTGGATCAGAGAGTGAACTTAAAGCGCTGGCAGATGTAATAACTGATCATTTGCAGCTAATGAGAAACAAACATGCAATAACATTAGAGCATTTGCGAATGGGAGCGCTGAAGGGAATTATTCTTGATGCTGACGGGTCAGAATTATTAAATCTGTACAACGAATTTGAAATAACACCAAAAGTAGTAAATTTTGCCCTTGGAACAGCAACAACAGATGTCAAGCGTAAGTGTCTGGAAGTACTCCGGCATATAGAAGATAATCTAAGTGGTGAATATATGACAGGAGTACATGCCTTGGTAAGCCCTGAATTTTTTGATGCATTAACTTCGCATAGTAAAGTGAAAGAAGCATATGAAAGATGGCAAGAAGGAGCAGCGCTAAGAAACGATATGAGATCAGGATTTACATTCTGTGGAATAACATTTGAAGAATATAGAGGGCAAGCAACTGACCCTGAAGGAACTGTGAGAAGATTTATTGAGAAAGATACAGGGCACTGTTTTCCAGTAGGAACAGCAAGCACATTTACAACATACTTTGCACCAGCAGATTTTAATGAAACAGTAAATACTCTTGGACAGCCACTATATGCAAAACAAGAGCCGAGGAGATTTGATAGAGGAACAGATTTACATACGCAGTCAAATCCTCTGCCAATGTGCCATCGTCCGGCCGTTTTAGCGAAAATAGTAACAACATAGTAGGGTCCCCACATAGAAAACTCTATTTATGACCTTAAAAATATACCATAAAAATATAAGATATGCAATATGTTTAAAATAATATGTAAAGACTTTTAGAAAAAATGGTATGCAGGAAAATATAAAGAGATTATTTAAAGATTGTTTTGCCCATTTAGGAGAGTTAGCTTTGTATAAGTCGAAAAATAAGGCGTACATGGTACAAGTATTAAAGCAAGAGCCAGATAAATTATACGAGATTGGTGAAGGGCAATTTGTAGGAGAAACTTTAGTGTTGGAAGTAAGTGCGTTTGATGTACTGCAGCCAATTGTAGGAGATATTTTTGTTATATGTGACCGTAAATATAAAGTATATTCTTCACCGCTGCAAGATAATTCAGGAATGGTATGGAAAATTCGAGCGTCAGGAGTATAAATGCGTATTAACACCGGTAGTATTGTACAAAGTATAGATACTGAAAGGAAAAAAGTGGAAAAAGCGACAGTGAGAGCATTAAACAAAACAGCAATATGGCTAAAATCAAAAACAGCTAAGGAAATCAGTGAGGAAAAGAAGATAAAATTAAGTTTGATAAGAAAGAGATTAAGAATTTTTAAGGCGAAAACTAGCAGATTAGAAGTGTTAATTAGAGCAAATCTCTATGACATTAGAGCATCGGCAATTGGCAAAATACAAAAAACAAGAAGAGGATCGAAAGTAGGAAAGCATGAGTTTATAGGAGGATTTGCAGCAGTTATGCCAAAAGGAAATAGCGGTATGTTTAAACGTGAAGGAAGGGCAGCATTGCCAATAAAGGAAGTTAAGTTGCCATTAGAACCTGAGGCTTCAAGGATAATAGGGAATCTTGTTAATTATGAAGTTGAAAAGGTATTTGAAAAATATTTTATACATTACATGAGTTAAATTATATGCATGACAAAGTTCTGGAAAGATTTACATCAAGCAATTTGCAGCACACTGAAGGAAGAAATACCGGCTATACAGACATGTGAAATTTATCCAGCAATAAGAAAAGAATTATTAGCGCCAGCGGTATTTGTAGAGCTTGTGAGTTTAGAATCGGGAAAAGATCCTGGAACAGAAGAATTAGCGCTAAAAGCAAGATTTGAAGCAAGGGTTGTAGTTGATGGAACAGTCGAGGATTCCTCGGTAGTTGTTAGAACATTAGCTACAGAAGTAGCAAGAGTAGTAAATAAAAATACTTGGAACGTGAAGAGTGTTTCACCAGGAGAATTTATCTCTGCGGAAATTGACGGATTTAGGCCAGAATTGGATGCGTATTTAGTGTGGTTAGTGGAGTGGACTCATGAAGTGCATGCGGGTAAATCAGTATGGTCAACTGGCATAATGCCACATGTTATTGAGATAGGTGAAGTGCATGTTAGACCATAGTTTTGCAATTTCAGAGCTAAATAGAAAAGTAGCGAATATCATTCGTATAGGCCTAGTTAAAGAAATAGACTATGAAAAAGCAAAAGTAAGAGTGAAAATAGGAGAATTTTTAACAGATTATTTACCATGGATAACAAGCAAAGCAGGAAAAGATAGAGATTGGTCTCCTCCAGATATTGATGAGCAGGTTATGGTATTTTCTCCTCTTGGTGAATTATCATTAGGAGTAGTGTTAGGAGGGATATACCAGGAAAAATACCCTGCACCAGAGAATAAAAAAGAAATAAATAGTGTGAAGTTTCAAGATGGAACAAAGTTGTCATACGATAAAGATAAACATCATTTAGAGATTGAAGTAGTAGATAAAATAACACTGAAGGCTGGGGAATCGAGCATAGAGATGACAAAAAGTGGAATAAAACTGAAAGGAAGTAGAATAGACCTAAATTAAAATACATGCGAAAAACAGTAGCTTGTGTAGGAGATTATTGCAGTGGGATACCAGCTCATGTTTGTATGAGTGGAAGCAGCAATGTTTTTGAGAAAGGAAGATCTGTGTGTCGAAAAGGTGATATTGCAACTTTGGGAGAGACGATAGTACAAGGTTCAAACAGAGTATTTGTGAATGGTATTGGTGTAGCGAGAACAGGAGATTTAGTATCGTGTGGTTTTCATATGATGGGTAATAGTAAAAATGTATTTGTAGGGTAAAAAGATGCGCGGTATGAGTGCTACTAGTGGAAAGGAGTTGGAAGGTTTAGACCATCTTAAACAATCGATAATTGATATATTAACCACTCCAGTAAACAGTAGAATAATGAGGAGAAGTTATGGTTCAAGGCTACTTGAATTAGTTGATAAACCGATAAATAGAGATTTAACACTTGAGATATATGCAGCAACAGCAGAAGCTTTGGAAAAATGGGAAAAAAGGTTTAAATTAGAAAAAGTAAAAATTACAGAAGTAAAAGAGGGAAAAGTAACGCTTGACCTGGAAGGATTATACGTGCCAAGTGGGAAAAACATTCGCTTTGATGGGGTTGTGGTATAAAGATGCAGCAGCCAAATATTATCGAGCCACTGAACTTTGAGGAAATCTTTTCGAGAATGAAGGAAGAGTTAGTGCGTAGAGATGAAAGTTTTACAGCATTAGTAGAAAGTGACCCAGCGATGAAGGTATTAGAAGTAACAGCATGGAGGGAATTGTTACTAAGACAAAGAATAAATGAATCAGTAAAGAGCAATTTACTAAAATTTGCAACGGGAGAAGATCTTGATAATTTAGCTAAGTTTTATGGAGTGGAGAGGCAGAAAGAAGAAGAGGATGAACGATTTAGAAAAAGAATTAAAGCAAAGATAGTAGGCTCAAGCACGTGTGGAAGCAAGGAGTATTATAGATATCATGCACTGTCGGCAGATAGTAGAGTAAAAGATGCATTAGTAGAATCACCTATACCAGGAAAAGTACAAATTTCAATCTTATCAACACAATTATCCACAACTGGCATAGCGTTAGAAGAGCTACTTAAAATTGTAAAAAAGCAGGTTACTAGAGATGATATAAGGGTTTTAACAGATACGATAACAGTAATTGGTTGCAATATTACGGAAATAGATATTCACAGCAGAATGAGCATAAGTCCTGTAATATCGAAGGAGGAAATCAAGAAGCAGTTCATTAAGAAGTTTGAAGCAAATAGAAGACTGGGATGGAATGTTACAAGATCATGGATAATAGCAAATCTATTTGTAGAGGGTGTAGAAAATGTGGAATTAATCGAGCCAAGAGAGGATGTTATGGTGCTAGGTAACGAGTGTGCAAATTTGGGAAATTTAAAGATTGAGTTGAATTAATGTTACTGCCACCAAATGCAACAAAACAGGAAAAAGCGCTAGTAGATGCGATAGATTATAAAGTAGATCCAGGCTGTATCAGAGGATTTAAGTTTAGTCTTAAAGAAGAAACATTGCCGTGGTTGATTGAGGAATATGAATTGGGGGAAATTTTACGTTGGATAAAAGACAAAAGAAAAGCCGTAGTAGAAGGAGTAAAATTTCAAAGACTGAGAGGAACTCCAGCATCACTCAAAATAGCACTAAAATGGGCAAATATAGAAGATATTACAATTATTGAGGAGCCACCTGGCAAGCACTTTTTTGAATTACAGATAGGAATAAAAGATGTTCCAAATGACTTTTTTGTGGATGCAGTAGTAGAACTTGCAAAACTATCGTTACCAGCAAGATCGCGGCTAATGAGGATTTTCAATGATCACTATAACGTTGATAGGTTTATTTTAGATGAAAGTTTATTCGGCAGCTTATTGTCAGACTATTCAGGTAGAAAAGTTGAAAAAGATGGACCAGTACTGTCATTTGGTCGGAAGAATACATTTGAGCTAAAAAGCTTAAATCCAAATTTTAAGTTTAGCACTTTTCGGATTCATTATGAGCAAGCATTTAGTAATGACATATATCGATTAGATGTAGCAGTACTTGGAGAAACAGAGCCTCACACAAAGGATTACAAAGGCATCTATGAAAGGAGTCATCAGTGGTACAATTTAAAAGCACTATATCCATTACCACAAAGTTTATTACCAGAAATAAAGTTTGCTAAGGCACAGATAGTATTATCGGACAGTTGGAATTTAGGAGAAATAAACACATGTTTTCCAGTTGGTAGTATAGAGGAAAGAGGAAATAAATTTGTATTGGGAAGCGATAAACTTTCAGGGCAACATTGGAGTTTAAAACACAAGCCAATTTTAGAAAGATTCAGCATTACTCACAACTATAAAGTAGAAAATTATACAGATCAGAAGGTCAGAAAATATGTTTTAGCAGAACACAACGTTTACTATAAAAATGATTTGGATTCAGAGCAAAAAGACTCAATACACGAATTAGAAAAGCACATTTTAGTATTTTACCCGGGAGTACTGAAGTGGCATGAACATCGACATTTGCACAGAAGTTGGAAAGATAGTCAAGCAATATGTATAATAAGTTAAATATTTATATTTAGATCCTCACATATTATATTAATATTAGGTTAAAGTGTATGAAATAAAAAGAAAAAGACTTGCTTTCTTATGCTAAAAAGGACATGACTTGAATAGCAGCAGGTAAACATAAGAAATTTGTCTGGCGCTAGAAAAGCTAATTTTGTGAGGTATGAAATGAGTTTTAGCAAGAGTAAGTTTTTTAAAGAAGTATCAAGTAACGGATTTAAAGACATTAATAAAAGAAATGAAGAAGGAGAGACGATATTACACCAAGCAGTAGAAATCTCCGATTACAAAACAGTGAGGTTCTTAATAAAAAAAGGAGCAGAGGTAAATGCAAGAGATAAAAATGGTTATACACCTCTACACTGTGCAGTATTCGCAAAGAGTTTAGAAAATGTAAAAGTGCTGCTAAGGTCGGGAGCAGAAGTAAATGCCACTCAATATGTCACTGGATGTACGCCACTCCACTCTGCGTGCAAGATGGGAGGAGCAGGAATTGAAATAATAAAAGAGCTAGTAAAGGCAGGAGCTGAAGTTAATCAACTGAATAAGTATGGTGCAACACCAATGTACTATATCTGGGAAAGTGAAAAGTATTCTCTGTGTGATAGTAAAGAAAGTGAAAAGGCAAGTAAATTTTTGAGAGAACAAGGAGGAGTAACAAAAAGTAGAGAACTGACGTGCTATGGAATAGAGAGGTTAGTAGGAGAAATAGCAGACATGTTGAATGGAAGCTACATGCCGGAGCTAAAAATAATAGAGATAGGAGAAATAAGGAAGAGAGACAAATCGCTAATAAAGAAAGAATGTCAAAATTTAGCAAGCAAGATAATGAGCCAAGTGAACGAAATGATAGATGAGGTGGTGAGAAAGAAGGCCTAAAAGAGGGGTTAAAATTTAAAGAAAAGGTGAGGTAGATTATGAGTAAAAAAGAAAAAGAGGAGTCACTATTAGAGAACTCAAGTAAAAATATTTATGAAAGAGACGAGAATGGAAGAACAGTTCTACATTATGCAGTAGACGCAAAAACAGTGAGGTTATTAATCGAAAAAGGAGCGAATGTGAATGCAGCAGATGTAGAAGGATACACAGCACTGCACTTAGCGGTAACGGAGAAATATCTAGAAACCGTGAGAGAATTGATAAAATCAGGAGGGAATGTAAATGCTGAGGAATATGGAAGTAAATGCACTCCATTGCACCTTGCATGTATGGTGGGGAAAGTGGAAATAGTAAAAGAGTTAGTGGAAGCAGGGGCTGAAATAGAGCAAGCAGATAAATTTGGAATGACAGCGATGGATTATGCTAAAAATAGCAAAAAGATAACCGAGGTATTAAAGAAAGAAACAGACAGAATTGAAAAGCTATTTATGAAGGGCTAAAAATATGGAGAAAGAAATAGAAAAGAAAGTAATGAATTTAGAGAGAAAACCTT
Source organism: Sphaerophoria rueppellii (assembly GCA_920937365.1). NCBI lineage: Eukaryota > Metazoa > Arthropoda > Insecta > Diptera > Syrphidae > Sphaerophoria > Sphaerophoria rueppellii. The sequence goes on along the minus strand of CAKKXW010000008.1, from coordinate 1,300,896 downwards.
TGGGTGAGCTGAGAAAAATGTGGAAGAAGGTATTTGGGGAAGAGGCACCTAAACATTCAAAGAAATATCTGATACCGAGACTAGCATATAGAATGCAGGAGGAAGCGTATGGAGAAATGTCAAGAAAGGGGACAAAAAGACTAGAGTATCTGGCAGATCGGCTAGAGAAAGGAAAAAGAATAAGTAGTGACAAGTTGCCAGTAGCAGGAACAGAGTTGATATTGGAGAGAGGTGAAGAGACGCATGCGGTAATGGTGACAGATAAGGGTTTAATCTACCGAGAAGAGTTTTACACGTCATTGTCAGCAGTAGCAGGAAAAATAATGGGAATGAGTTACAATGGGCCGCTCCTGTTTGGTTTGCGTGATCAAAAGGGAAGTTGAAAATGCTAAAAGAAGTAAGATGTGCAATATATACGAGAAAATCAAATGAGGATGGGCTAGAACAAAAGTTTAACAGTTTAGATGCACAGCGAGTAGCATGTGAAAAATATATAAAGAGCAAAGAAGGCTGGGTAGCATTGGCAAAAAGGTACGATGATGGAGGTTTCTCAGGAAAGAATTTAGAAAGACCAGCAATAAAGGAATTGTTTGAAGATGTAAAAAAAGGAGAGGTAGATTGTGTAGTAGTGTACACACTAGACAGACTATCAAGAGAAACAAAAGACAGCATCGAAGTAACATCATTTTTTAGAAGACATAGAGTAAATTTTGTAGCAGTAACGCAGATATTTGACAATAATACGCCAATGGGAAAATTTGTACAAACGGTATTGTCAGGAGCAGCACAACTAGAAAGAGAAATGATCGTAGAAAGGGTAAAAAATAAAATAGCAACATCAAAGGAGCAAGGGTTGTGGATGGGGGGAACTTTGCCGCTAGGGTATGATGTAAAAGATAAAGAATTAATAATAAATGAGAAAGAAGCAAAAACAGTAAAGCATATATTTGAAAGATATTTGGAGCTGAAGTCAATGGCAGAGTTGGCAAGAGAGTTAAATAGCCAAGGGTATCGTACGAAATCAGATATCTTTAAAAAAGCAACGGTGAGAAGAATAATAACAAATCCAATATATATGGGAAAGATAAGACATTATGAAAAAGAGTATGAGGGAAAGCATGAAGCAATAATAAAAGAGGAAAAATGGCAAAAAGCACAAGAATTAATAAAGAATCAGCCATATAGAAAGGCGAAATACGAGGAAGCGCTGCTAAAGGGAATAATTAAGTGCAAGAGCTGTGAAGTAAACATGACGCTGACATATGCAAAAAAGGAAAATAAGAGGTATAGATATTACGTGTGCAACAATCATTTAAGGGGAAAAAGTTGTGAATCAGTAAATCGAACAATAGTAGCAGGAGAGGTGGAAAAAGAAGTGATGAAAAGAGCTGAACGCCTATATGAAAATTTGGAAGAAAAAGCGGAAGAGTGGAAAAATTTAAGTTTTGGAAAGCAAAAAGAAGTAGTGAAAAAGTTAATAAAGGGAGTAATGGTGAGAGAGGATGGAATAGAGGTGCATTCTGAATCAGAGGAAAAATTTATACCAATAAAAAAGAAAGGAAACAAATGCACGGTAGTAGAACCAGAAGGCAAAACAAACAATGTGCTACTGAAAGCAGTGGTAAGAGCCCATCTATGGAAACGTCAGCTAGAAGAGGGAAAATATGGAAGTGTGAAGGAACTGAGTACCAAAATTAATATAGGTACAAGACGTATACAACAAATTTTAAGGTTAAATTATTTAGCTCCGAAAATTAAAGAAGACATAGTAAATGGAAGACAGCCAAGAGGTTTGAAGCTATCTGATTTAAGAGAAATACCGATGTTGTGGAGTGAGCAGTTGAAGAAATTTTACGGTTAAATTACGCACATCCACTACAATAAATTGTAATAGAGATTATGAAAAAGATAGGGAAAGCTATTGCTAAAAAATTCAAAAATTGGAAGGGAGCCACTAATGCAAAAGGAGATGATATAGAGGGATCAAGGGATATGCCGGCAGATGTTGAGAAAGTTAAAGTTGAAATAAAAAGGCAAACTAGTGTTGATAAAGCTACAGAGACCGACACTCAGCTATATGAAGATACCAATAAAAGTAGTGAGGATATTAACACAGAACAACCAATATTTGAAAGTAGCGAAAAAGTCCAAAATGATTCAGTAGAAACTACTGTAGAACCAACTTCCTTCGATAGAGAAGCTAGTACATCTTCCGCTGAACCATGTTTTGATACTACAGACTCCAACTATGGATTAGCCAACAAAGAAAGGCATAGAAATAGAGGACTTTTTCGACTGCATGGAATAGGAAATCAGGACAGAAAAAACATGAATTAGGAAATTTGTTGGTGATCTGTTTCTTGTATGCTCAATCTCAAACTTGTTTTTCAAACGCTAACTATGGATTGGAAATTTAGTATAATATCGAAAAAATAAGCGAGAATCAGTAATTTATACGATCGATAATCCATATATAACAGAAAGTAACAGCTTTGCTAAATTACCGATTGCAGGTCAAAAAGCAATGAATATCAGCAGTTTATAAAATATCTGAAGTGAAAGTGATTTTATGTTATTACAATTAGTGAAAAAACACAGAATCTCAGGAGTTTACATCAGGCTAATCCATAGTTAGCGTTTTAAGATAAGTATTTACATGCAAAAAAAATGTCATATAATTCAGCATACTTACACGAAATAGGGGTGCAGTGATCTATGAATGAACAGGAAAAAGAGTTTATAAATTCAGTTCCAGAAAGTGATCCAGGTTATGCTGTAAAGCGCCTTCAGATCAAGGAATGGTATAAACCATTTGGTACGAAGATTCTAACGAGTTCAGATCTCTCTTACGTTGCTAAAAAGCTAAATAATTTCTCGGATGCAAAATATTGGGTAAAGAGAAAATGCGGTGACTTTATTCTTAATAGAGTGTATGTTTTGGATGAATTGCTTAGAATAGCAAAAATAGACGGTAAGGGCTACCTATTGGATGACTACGATAGATATCAAGTTGCTTGTTGGCTTTGCTCAGAGGAAAGTATACGTGGTGCTTTTCCATTGCTAGATAAATACAAGGGTGATTCAGAGTCAGAAGAAGAGTTTGTTAAAGACACACTGAGCAGATATTCTAGGCTTATGGAGTTCTGGTCACATTATATCCATGTTGTAGATGAGAAAGGTAAATATAAGGCCAAACTTAACAAGGGGGTTTTAGATAATCTTAAAGAGTTGATAGCGAAATATAATAAGAATTATCGTAAAAACTTAGACTGTGGAAGCCAAGTTGATTTATGGAAGTATGGGTTTGAATGCGCAAAAGAGGAAGGGTGTATAGAGGCTCTTGAATTCTTTTTTAATAAGTTAAAAGAAAAAAAAGAAGAAATAAAGGAGGGTGAACTTGATCAAATTTTAATTGACACAGCGCTTTATGCTACTTCATCTGGTAGTTTCAGCCTCAAGCATAGCAATGCTAATGTCATAGATTTTTGTCTTGCTAACCTCAGTGTTGATAATTATAAGGTGCTTCTACAGAAAGATTTTGAGATTCATGGCTGTTATTCTATATTAGATAGGCTGGAAAATGGGTATTTGTTTGGGTATGTCGAGAAGTTAATTGATTGTTTGGAACCTGAGAGTATTTCACGTAAAGAATTTGAGAATCACCTTGTTTGTGGAATGGGTTCTAGGGTTAGTGCTGCACCTAGTAGGGAGTTGATGAGAATCGGAGCTGATTTTTTAGTCTGGGTCTGGAAAGCGGAAGGGTTTAAAAATCTTAGAGGGCTCTGTCTCGATGATTTGAGTAGAGGTAGGTCTGGATTAATCGATACGTTATTAGACCTTGCTATGGTAGGTGCATTTGAGCCTCTGGAGGAGATACTAAATTCTGCAAGTAAGATGGGGCGTGAGAAAATAGCTGAGTCATTCCGCAATTCAAGTAGAGTCTGTTGCGCTTTATACATGCAAGATAGAAAAGATCTGTTGAGTAAGGTCCTGGATGATGATACTAAGTATAGTAGTAGTTTTGTAAAAGCTACAGAAAAAGTTTTAGAGCAAAACCTTCTCCATAGAGATAAATGGAATGAAGCATCTAGGCTCCATGAGGAATTTAAGATAAGAGAATCGATGATGAGAATCTCTGAATTACTTTCAGATGATGGTTTGCGTATTGATATAAAGAGTAAAATGGATCGATTCCAGCTATGTGATTGGGCTAAACCTAGAGCTAGGTCTGAGTCACTTTCCGATGTTGTAGATCCTGTTGGAGAAGCTCAACCTAGGACCAGGGCTTATAGTGATTCGCTGCTTCCTGGGCAAAAACATAGATCTGGAGCTATCAAGGCTTATGCTGGGTGCGTACCATCGTTTCTAAGTAGCATGATGCATTCTACTAAAAAAGGTAGACCTGATGTTACTAGCAGGAACGCTGGTGATTTTGTGTCATCATCTTTGAGTGAAGTGCAGCAGTCCAGTTCTATTGAGAAAAAAGTATCTAAATAGGATCTGGTATGGATGGTGATAAGAAAGAATTAATACAACATCTGTTTGATGCAAGCAACAATAATAAAAAATTTCAAGAAAGATTTCAATCGTTTTTAGATCAAATACCGAAACCGAGTGGGGCTTCAGCTGCACCAGAAAAGGAAAAATTCTTTATGAACTTCTTTCTTGGAATGTTTTCTAGTTTAAAGAGTGCAGGACTTGATAGAACACTTAGGTTAGAAGATTGCTGCTTTAATTTAGTTAGCATAATTAAAATGAAAGATGAATTACATGTTGCTGCAAAAATTAAGAGTGAAAAAGGAGAAGAAGAAATCCGCCTATTTGTTTTTGCAGAGGGTCGTGAAAAAAGAACCGAAGATCAACTGCAGCAAGATATGGAGAACATAGTTAGGCAATTAAAGTCGAATGTAACTAAGGTTCTAATAGGGAGAGAAGTACTTGGAGAAGAGGATCAAAAATGGAAGTTTAAGGTCTTAGTAGAACATAAAACAGGTAACGATACACCTGAAATCAGAGGTTTCAAAACAATCGGTTGCAAAGTAGGTGAAAATTTGGAAAGCAGAGTAGCTGATTTAGCTACGGGTAATTTCGAAGATAGTAGAGGGGGTATTAAAGAAATAATCAAAGAGGCCAAAGGGCTTTACTCTGATCTTAAGGAAAAAAATCTCATACAAAATAGTGATAAAGAAGCAGCACAGCATGGGTTTATTAGTGGTATGTTGATGAACTTCCGTTATCGCTATAACTTAAGGTTATACTTGGAATTATTAACAGGAAGGGGTTATAGTGATATTGTATTGCTTGTGAGAGGAAAAAGTCGCTCTTGGACGGCTATTCCAATAGTAATGGAATTAAAAGTAAATGATAATGTGGAAAATGCATTAACAGAAGCATCGAGTTATGCTAGAGGATTACGTCGTAACAAAATGCGCTTATTAACAAACTCCGAGTATGCTATTTGTATGGGTGTTAACCTTAATGAGCAAGAGGATTCGTATATAATTTCTAATAAACCATCTCAGATAAAAAGAAATGAAGAGCCTTTTGTGCAGTCCTTACTTGATATAGTTTATAGTGATGAAAAGTGCAAGGATAAGGAGAGTCAAGTAAAAAATCTGTTAGGGCAATTATACTATACATTTCCTTCAGAGCAATATACAAGATATTACTTAAGTCGTTTTTTACTTGGTCAATTGTCTTTATTAAAGAAGCCTAAGAAAGCAGAAAGTATGAGTGTGTACTTATTTAACCATTCAGGAAAAGATATAAAAGGAAGAGATATAGAGGGACATCTTACTACATATATAGTTGTTGTCAAGGGACAAGATAATCGAAACAGGGTGCTTATTTTTCATATACAGGAAGGTGGTACAGATAGATTTCAGTATAACAAATATTCGTTTTATAAAGAAGTATTAAGTAAAATTGGTTTAACAGAAGTTAAGTGTCAAGATTTAATTGAAGTATACATAAACGGCTATAAGGAAACTGGTCCTAGTCAATCGGCGCTTTCACCCGGTCTTTTTTATGAGGGTCAGAACTTAGTAAAAATTGAGAATAAAGATCCAACAGAATATTTTGAAGGGTTTCATAATGAGATACAAAGGACAAGATCTAGCACGCTTCAGAATAAGTTCAAAGGAAGTGTAGAATCGGTCAATCTGATACCCAAGTTGGCTAATAAGTTTAAAGAAGCAATAGATTATCAATATACATGGTTGGGGGAAGAAATAAAACAAAAGAAAGGGCAGCTAGGAAATGACAATAAGTTTGGCTTAGGTGCATACAAAAACTTATTTGATACGATTAAAGAATTAATGTGTGATAAAGATGGAATACCTAAGCAAGGTTTTGTATCAATGATTGGTAGTGAAAGTATGTTTAAAGCTTTTTTAGACGGGCTATTTACCGGACTAAGTGATTTAGATAGAGATAGGGTAATTGCTGTACTTACAGAGTTTCAGGTGGGAGAGGGGAAGAGGGTTGATATGATGATGCAAATTATAGATAACAAAAATCCTGATGAAAATAAGAAAGCAGGAGAGCTAAAAGAATCTATTTCTATGGGGTTTGAGCTAAAATTCTCCGAAAAGAAGGGTGGAGACGATGAAAAGCTAGGAGAAGCAGATAGGCAGATAGCAGCAGGGTACGCAGAACGTCGAAATATCAAATCAATAACAGAGGGTAAGAATGTGGCGTTTATCGGGGTCTCTTTCAATAAGAATGCCGGTAGTAAAGATAAGTTGATACTATTAAGTGAAAACATTATTCTTGCTGGTGTTCCACACAGTTCAACAGATGTAAGTCTTAGAAGTCAACTGTCTGAATTATCGTTACAAAATCCTCAGCTAAGTACATTTACTGAACAGTTGAGAAATACCCTTCTTTAACTACAGGGTGGACACGGATTTAATAGTTTGAAAGTTTGCGTTAAAGACAATCTATAATAAAAGTGCAAGGTATCTAAAATGTTTTTAGGGGAATATCACACCAAGCAGCGTCACAAAAAATTTGTTTATTGACTCTTTCTAAAGTTGTAAAACAGTGCACACATTTGTAAGAACAAGCTGCGTAAAAATAGTATCATAAAAATAAAAGCTTGAAATTATTGCAACAAGGCTGAGAAAATTAGTTCATATCTAAATATGGAAAAAGTTGGCTAATATAGCTGTTTTTATGGTATAGTAGAATTATTATATAGAAAGGTTCACACGTGTCATTTGGTAGACCATCCCATCCCAAAACAAAAAGCTCTCACCTCCCTTGGTTTTAAACGCTGGAAATGGTTGTATTGCTTGAGATCTTAATAATATATTTTGCTAAATTAATATTGATTTACTTGCGGAATAATGAAGGCAAGCTTGTGACAAAAATAGAATTTAAAAGAAAACAAAAAGCCATGTATTGAGCCTACTAAGAGGCTTGTATCAAAAGTTATTCAAGCCTAAAAAAAATTTTCAAATTGAGGATTGACAAAACCTAAAAACGGGATATCTTACTCAAGATGGTATCAAGTTACTATAGTGTATGTTAGACGTAACAGTTTCCATTTTTTTCCATTCATAGAGAGGTGATCATGCTGCGTTCAGATATTCCAAAAGTTTTATTCTCGTCTATTAAAGAGGATGATCCTTATAGAGCATCTAAGCTTTTTCAAATTGAGCGCTGGTGTTATGCAAATTGGGACTTGCACAAAATGGCTG